>PVLC010006467.1:30842-69277 GCA_004027655.1 Graphiurus murinus
CTCCTCCTCCTCCTTCTCCTCTTCCTCCTCCTCTTCCTCCTCCTCCTCTTCTTCCTCCTCCTCCTCCTGCTCCTCCTCCTTCTTTTGTTTCTGTGTGTTGTACTGGGATTGAACGCAGTGATACAGTGATATTCTACCTTTGAGCTGTACCCCCAGTCCCTTTTTTATCTTTTACTTTGAAACAGCCTCACTAGGTTGCTAAGAGTCTGGCTACATTTCTGAGGCCGTACTCCAACCTGCGATCCTCCTGTTTCAGCACCCTAAGTACTAGGATGACAGATGTACATCCCCATGCCCAGCAGATAAATCCTTCTAAAAGAGGCCATGAGCTGGGAGCAAATCCGAGAGTGACCAAGCAGCAGCTAACACGGATCCCTCCTCATGGAGTCTCAAGTATCTCATTTTCAAAGAAAGCTCCTCTGAGGTCTCAGGAGTTCAGCTGTAATGCTTCCAGGCTGGCTTAATGAAAGGAAATGAGACTGTTTATTAAAGTTCAAATTATTAAGTCTTGAAGAGAAATACGATTTTTGCTGCCAAATACAATAGCTACGATAATTCGACAGAGACCGACCAACACAGAAAGCCAGCTCTCTAAACGTCTTGACAGTAATGAGCCGTTGTGATCCTTTGGGGTGAATATAACCTGGAGACCTGTATTTATTTGACCTAAAGATGTTGTAACGTCCTCACCTTTTACTCCAATTTATCCTGCTAATTTGGATCTGCTTACCAAGTGTCTAGTTAATAAACTTAAAACATGCCATTTTTTTTTACTAGATTGAACCCAGGGGCATTCTACCTCTGAGCTACACCCCCAGCCCTTCTTTTTCTTATTTTGAAACAGGGTCTCACTAAGTTATGAAGGACCTCACTGTAAGTTGTTGAAGATGGCCTAAAACCTGTCATCCTCCTGCCTCAGTCTCCCAAGAACTAGGATTACAAGAGTACAGCACCACGCCTGGCTATAACATGTCCTTCTCCTCCTCCTCCTTCTTTTCTTCCTTTTCCTTTTTCTATTTCTCCTCCTTTTTACCCCAAATAGCAGATGATTTATGAGGTGAACAATTTCAATGAATGAAGGCTGCTAGGTACAGATGAAGCCATCAATGTATGAAAAAATGAATGGGCACAAGAATCTGGCTGACTGCTTCCCTACCTGTATGGCAGGTGCGAACCCTCCATGCCACACTCTGCTGGAAGTTCTTATAGAAAATAGACAGCAGGTGTTGCTTTGTGTCTGCCTGGTAAATGACCCAGTGAACTCCCAGCCTCCTCCAGTAAGTGTAATTACAAACACTTGTTTTTCAGTTTGTAAATACCCATCCTTCCTCAAAAACTCAAGCTAACGTTAAGGTCCTCATGAGAAAGCTTCCATGTTATAACCCATTCCCCAAGCCAAACATCCTCCTTCATTGCCCCCAGGGGGCCAAGGCACCAGGGCACAGACTTACACCTGTCTGGATTTCACTTCCAGATACAAGTAGAGATCATGTTAAACGATCAACAATCACTCCACGAAAGACCCAGAGCATACAAATTAGGGAGACTAAATAGACTGGATTTTAGACCCCTCTAGTGTTTAACAGCTGGGGACATTGTCAACAGAGATGGAAAGTGATGTGTGGCCAACCCCAGGTCATTACTCATTCGGACACCTGGCTGCCACCCTCACAGCAGTCCAGATCTGAGTGTCTCCTCCAATAGCAGAGAGTTAAAAGAACACCCTCACTTCCTCCCAGTGGCAGGCCCACCGCCATCAGGCACTCTGCAGGGATGAGCTTCCTTGGTTGCGATAAGCAGTCTTGAGAATGAAATAAATAACCCCGTTCTCACTCATCACATGAAATTGTAATTAATTCATAACTCATGTTTCCAAACTTTCCAAGACAGCTCATGATAATGCGCTCTCGGCCCCTCTTGCTCCATTACAGAATGCCGTGCCTAATGGACCGCAACTAACAATAAGGACGGATGAAAATTCATGGGGGCTGAGCTGCGGCGTGCCTCTGTGGTCTCAGGACTTACTGGAGCACCTCAGCTCCCTTCTCCAAAGCCAGAGTCTTCTCTTCCCTCCCAGGTGGCAGTGGACTTGATGGGATTTGCATAAACTTTCACAGTTATATAGGAGGGTCTAAACCAAGACATTACCTTTAAGCTTTTATACTTTGTTTTTTTTGTTTGTTTTTTTGGCGATACTGGGGATTGAACTTGAAGGTGCTTTACCTCTAAACTACAGCCCAGAACATTTGGTATTTTTGTTTGTTTGTTTGTTTGTTTGTTTGTTTGTTTTGGGACAGGGTCTTCCTAAGTTGCTGAGCGTCTCGCTACTTGCTGAGGCTGTCTTTGAACAGAATGCCTCTGAGTTTAATCGCCAGTACCAAAAAGAAGGAAGAGGAGGAGGAAGAGAAGGAGGAGGAAGAAAGACTGGGTTTATAGCATATGTGGAATAAGCCCTGGCATTCAAGCCAGGAGTAGGGAGAGGGGAGCTAAATCAAGCACAAAAGGTAAAGGAGCCCCCACAACTCAGAGATCTAAATAAGTAATATTGTAATGCAATATTTTTAAAAAGTCAAACTGAAGGCCAGATTATCCAGGATGGACACAATATCTGACCAGGGAAGCACAGTATCTGACCCTGCCCTTGAAGGACACTTTATGCCTTACTTTTCTTTTACCTGGCTCTGCTGGGCCCAGGCTGCAGGAGAACCCACTCTCACACTGCTAGGGCCAATCTGCAGCCTACAGGGAGTGGACACACACAGATATTTCTGTGAGTCCATTTCTGCTCATGAAACGAAATGTGAACTCCCCATTAAAGCAAATAATGGGTTCGCACAGCTAATCAGCCAGCATGTTATTCCATTATCTGCTCCTAATTAGATCTGACTGTTGATCCAGTTACCGAGGTCTATAATCAGGCTCTCACACGATGGAGAGTCTTTCTCAACCTGCTTTGACGTTTTACTTGGTGGAAAAGAGAAAGTGGTTATTTTTTGGGGGGGTGGGGCAGATTTCTCTGAGTGAGCCTAAAAGATTTAGGGCCTGTCAAAATGAAATAGGGTGTTAGTTCCTGACAAAGGTATGTGTGGGGGGGGGGGCAGGAAAGTCCATTTGTCATTTAAATATAGAAAGTTATTTACAAGATTAAATTCATAATCTTTGTGTATCTTGTAGTTATAAATTTGAAGCATCCTACAAAATACATTCGCATGTGTAAAGAATCCATCAGCCTTGTATTTTTGTTGCAGAAGTAGCCATTAATTTGGCTTCTTTGTTGTGAGAGAGAGAGAGAGAGAGAGAGAGAGAGTGTGTGTGTGTGTGTGTGTGTGTGTGTGTGTGTGTGTGTGTGGTACTGGGAATTGAGTCCAGGGGCATTCTACTTCTGAGCTACACACCCAGCTTTATTTTATTTTTATTTTGAAACAAGGTCTTACTAGGTTGATGAGAGTCTCACTACTTGTTGAGGCTGTCCTAAAAACTACAATTCTCCTGTCTCAGCCTCCCAAGTACTGGGATTACAAGTGTGCACCATCACACCTGGCTAACTTCTGCAATGTTTCTAACTTCATTTTCCCCATGAGCACAGCACAGCTCTTCTGCCATCCCCACAATACAACTGCTTTGCAATTAGCTGCTTTGCAATCTCTCTCTCTCTCTCTCTCTCTCTCTCTCTCTCTCTCTCTCTCTCTCTCTCTCTCCCTTCTTCCCTCCCTCCCTCCCTCCTTCCCTCCCTCTTTCTCTATCCTCTCTGGTACACACTGGGCTTCCAGATAACTTGTTGGAGGTCCATGCTCAACTACCAGTTATAAGGGAGCCCTTCTGGTCCTTTCCCCAGTACTGCACCTCCCAGCACAGATCTGGGCTCCAGTTGGGCCCCATTTCATTTTCTCTGCCTGGAAACAAGGGCCAGAAATGGCTGTGGTCTGCAGGCTGTAGCAGGAGACACCAGGCTCATAACCTTTGTCGCTGACAGTGTCCACTGCTTCTGATTCCTGGGTCCATGAGGGGGCAGGTGTGAGAGGAAAAACAATTCCAGCCCTGACACTAACTCAGCCCTTCGGGAGGAAGGAAGCAGGTGGGTGATCAAGTTTTTACCTGCAGTGTTAAAGGACAGATCCCCCATGTCACACCTTCCACATAAGATGTGATCCAGGCAAGAGCAGACTTGTACCTGAGGCACCATGGCAACAACAGAGCCTGCAGCTGTCCAACAGGTAAGGTGGTGAGTGAACAGGTCCATGGGTCTTGGACCAATAAACCCTCCTTCTTTTTCCTGTCTAGTAGAAGAGCAATTTTCCATTGTTTGAAATGGCAAAATTCCCAAATTATAGAGATAAAAAGGTTTTTTATGTAGTTAAAGAGCATTTTAAAAATATTTTTAAGACTATTTACCTTATTTGTGAAGGAAAAATAAGAAGTTGAAGCAACCATAGCTATGTTCATAAGCAAAATAGACCAAATTTCCTGTTTAAAATTCCTATTTTTCACTCCACCGGTAAAAACACAAACTCTGAAGTTTCAGTCTTAAATTCTAAATTTAGTGCGGTTTTGAGCAGTACATTTAGAATTTAAGAAGCACATAGGCAGGGTTTGCAATGCTAGGTGAGATGCCAACTCTCCCTTTCAAAGCTTGTTAGTGAGACGAAAGGGTAAATAAAGTTACAAATCTAATATATGATGGAGCATATGATCTAAGCCACATGAGGTGCCACGCAGAGGAAAGAATATAGAGATTTCATGAAAACAGTGGCTTTGAGACAATTCTGAAAGAATACAGGTTGTTATAGGAGAAACCTTTCTTAGAAAATGAACAGGGAAATAGATAATGGTTCCTATGGCATCTTCTTCTGTTGGGGGCCAGAAGGCTGGTCAGAGCTGGAATTCACACTTTAAGGAAACTCCTCCTCAACAGCCACAGTGACTATGCAGAAACCGGTTCTATCTGTTATCCCGCTGAGGCCTTTACCTGATAAGGACAAGGTCAGCCTTGACCAATCCTGCAAGCCCACATAAGCTTACCTGACCTCCCTGACCCCACCCCTCACCTCTAGCTACTTAAGCAGCCTTTCTTTAATAAAAATTGAGGCTTGATCAGAATCCTGTCTTGCCTCCATTCTTTCGCGTCGCTTGTTTGCTTCATTCCTTTAGGTTAAGCCGCCTCGGTCTCCCATTCCCAACCCCCACTGGCCGGGGCATTCTTCCATCTAGAAATGATGACAAGACGAAGATGATGGTAGTGATATTAATGATGGTGGTGATAATGGTGATGGTGGTGATATTAATGATGGTGGTGGTGGTGATGGTGATGGTGGTGATATTAATCATGATGGTGGTGGTGGTGGTGATGTTGGTGATAGTGATGATGGTGATAGTGATAGGCATGGTCATAGTGATGATGGTGACAATGATGACGGTGGTGATGATGGTGATGATGGTGATGATGGAGCTAACTGATTACAGCTATCATGGTTCAATTGTTTTCCTCCTTCCAGCATCTATATTTCACCCCACTGACTTTGGACTTAGTGCCTTGCCCATTGTGACTTGATTTGGCCAATAGGACGTGGGTCACAAAATGTGAATGGCCACATTCTCTTTTACCTCTTGAATGCCCTTCACTGAGAAAAAAAAAAAAGTAGACCTCAGACCAAGATAAAGACAAGCAGTTGCTAAGCAACCACAGAAAAAGCAAGGGAGGGCTGGCCTTGCCATTGAAATGTTAATTTCCCCCTTTCTCCCTGACCTCCCACACCAAATAAAAAGAGAAGGCATTACATAGTACATCTACAAAGGAGTCTCACAAAAGCTATTCTGTTTCTAGTGAATTTGAGTCAAAGAGAGAGAAATCAAATCCAGATTAAAAACTAAGTGATCCTTCTCTGCTTAATGTTCCTTCCTTGGGCTTTGATTCTCCAGGAGATGCCACATCCCTCCTGTTCTCAGCCCGGGAATGCAGTGGAATGGCCAGGGCAGGAGAGCAGCTGGTTAGAAGCTCACATTTAACCTCTGACAGAGGTGATTTGTGCCTGCGGTGAACATTTGCCCCCTAAGTCACTGGGGATTTTTTTTTCCAGTAGACATGGCTACAAACCTATTATCTCAAGTTTTTATTATCTTTTTGTTTTTTGTTTGTTTAAATATACATTTGTGGAAACATTGTAATTAGACTAAATAATGAGGTTCAGAGTGAGAGAAACATCCATGCCCACAGCATTTGATGTGTTTTCCTCTGGATCCCACCCGACGCCTTCCTCCTTCCCATAATATTGTTGAGATTAATATCGGCAGCCCCATGTATCCATACCATTATTCTTGCTGTTTTTCTTAGGTGTGATAATCTGATTTTCATAAAAGGAGAGTGCTTTTAATTTAGTGTTATTTGTTTTTTTTTTTCCCTTGATTCTTCTTCCAGTTCTTTGCTATTTGATGGTCCTCAGTCTGTGGTCAACATGACTGAAACTTCTAGGTGTTCTGGAGAGTTTCTCCTCTATTCATACCTAGCAAATCTCTGAATGCTGTGAATTTCTGTGGGCTTCCTGACATCTTGTTGATGAAGTTAGGTGTATTCTCAAATTTCCTAGTAAGTTTTGTATCTCATTTTCAGACCAGGAGTTTAGGTATTTTACTAGGAACTCTGAGTGGTATCTATATCTTTCTATCTATTCATCTATATCTATATGGAATAGATATATGATATAGACAAATATATATTGTATATACATATATACACACACAAACACATATGCATATAGATCATTTATCATATATAATTTCTTGCCTTTCTTTTTCCAGTATGTATCAGTATTTATAAGCTAGTGTTTACCATAGCAATAGAAAGAGTCTCTCCAAAGCAGCTTTGTCTAATTATCCATCTGGAGTCATTTTCTGATCCACTCCTTGTATTCTGTCCCAAATGGCCACTGAAGATCCATATAATAATGCACCAATAAAAGTACATTAAAAAAACAGGAAATTTTAAAAAAAGACAGGAGAGGTGGTTGCACATGCCTGTTATCCCAGTACTTAGGAGACTGAGACAAGAGGATCACAGATTCAAGGACAACCTCGGGAACATAGCAAGGCCCTCTGCAACTTAGTGAGACCCTGTTTCCAAATGAAAGTAGAACAGGGCTGAGGTATAGCTCAGAGGTAGAATGGCCCTGGGTTCCATCCCTAGTACTACTAAATACATACATACATACATACATACATACATAAAAATAAAGCCCTCTGCTTTTGTCTCTCCATACACGCCTAAGAAAGGTCTTTTCCAGACTCACAGCTGTGATCATTTGATAAATGAGTTTCTGCACGCAGGGAAATGGAGTCATCGTTCTTTGTTTCTGGGATTTGGGCAATTTTGACATGAAGGGTTTTTTTCCTAGGTGATTTCTCTTTCATGCACATCGATGTTAATTTCCAGTTTTGGTTTGCATGATAAGATCTGTTGACTGCAAAACAGTTGCACAGAATCTATCTGCTTTTTAAACAGGAGAGATTTATTTTCCCCTTCCAAAATGTGCTCCTCTTTGTCCCACGTTCCCGGCTGTCAAAGAACAATAACTCTACTGGAGGTTCACACCCCATTTTTCCAAACATACTGAAAAAGAATTACACAAAGGCTACCCTAATTAACAATTCATGGTTAGAAAAATTAGTGGTCTAAGAAATTCCCTATTGAGATGCAAGAAGCAGAGATGTAGCAGGCACTCTCTGATTTATATAAATCATGGATATGTGTTGATTTGGGAACTCACTGCAGATGGTGATCTTGTGACTATTCTAGGAGCATCGTATGTGTGTGTGTGTGTGTGTGTGTGTGTGTGTGTGTGTGTGTGTTGCTAAAAATGGAACCGAACTCTCAGGGGCATTCTACCTCTGAACTACACCCCCATTCCCTTTTTATTTACTTATGGTTGAAACAGGGTGTCGATAAGTTGCTGAAACTGGCTTTGAACCTGTAATCCTCCTGGTTCAGCCTTCCAAGTAATAGGATTTCAGGCAGGGGCATGGCTAGGAGCATCTTCAGCTTGCATGGAAACCACACCAGCCAGTCCCAGAAGCCAATGTGAGGGATAATAAGTAGGGAGTGACTTCTGCTGAGACTTTGCACACATTTCTGAGTCATCTTATTAAATCTCCATGACATTAATTTCACAATTTCTACAAGTGATATTTAAAATGGCAACTTCCTTAGGACTACAGTTGCTTAAAAGCACTTAATGGATGATATGTGCTTGTGCGTTTGACCCAGGGGCACATTTTAGACCAAATCTGCACCGACATCATACAATCTGTGTATTCAGCCATGGACAACTCTGCAACACTTTCCAAGAACACTGATTACTGCAATAATGCTTTCCTGAGCGTATGATTGCCCAATTGTGTTTATAATTAAATATAAGGATATGCTTTTTTAAAAAAAAATGTCACTGTATGTGATCCAAGAGACTTCAAAGGGAAAGAGTCAGATGAAAGATACTCTTTGTGGATACGGTCCCTACACACAAAAGTGTAAAGAAGGGGATGACTCGCATAGCAAATTGTTATGATTAGACATAGAATGTCCCCTGAATAGCTCACGTTCTAATGTTCAGGGTTGATGACATTAAGCCATGAGGCTTGTAATCTCATTGGTGGGAAATTTTATTGTAAGGGTTTACTGGGTAGTCACTAGGTGGGTGGGGTGTGGCTGGAGAGGGTGGGTCCCTAGGGATATGGTCTTAGAAACTGTGCTCCTGTCTTTGAATCCCCTTGTTTGCTTGCTCCCTTACTTATGCCCTCAGTAGTGTGAGAACAGAGCCCTTGCTCGCTCCCTCTTTCTGTTTCCTGTTACTGAGACATGCAGACCCCAGCCTCACGTGAACCGAACCCCCAAATCTCCAAAAACTGAGCAAATAAATCTTCCTTTAAATTGCGTGGTCAACTGTTTTGGATTATATCAGCACAAAATGTTGACTGACACATAGATTCCATAGGGCAAACTACATACGTGAAGCAAACCAATTTCTAAGGCGTAAAACAGCTTTGCTATTTTCTCCCTTCATATTTAAAAAGAAATGCCAGGGCAGGAAGAGCCAGGTGTTGGCACCTGATAAAACAATATAATGCTGCTGACGTACCTGGGAGAGGTGCGTGGTGAAAGACAATGGCGCTCAGAAGACACGGTTTCCAGAATGATTTCTGTCATTATTTGCTGCTATTTATAAGATGGAGAAAAATTTTAGTGCTAACACTCATCACACAAAACCTACAGCAATTTGGAGGCTGTTTGTTAGTTATGCTCATTCGAGCAGGTTAAATTGAATTCTCTCAGTATCAAAAAACCACCTGCTTTGACAGAAGTGGAAAAATCCAACCCTTCAGTCATGGTCGAGCAGCAGACTGTGCCTAGCACAGATAAGCCCTGGTGAGAAGCCAGAAACCCAGAGGTTTATGGGAGGTGAATGATTAAAAGCATCTAAAAAGGAGTATGATCTAGGCTACTGTGTGCACCTCTCCGAGTGAGCATGGGCTGGGTGGAAATCAGGAGGAAGCTTCTGAAATCAGCAGCCCCACCTGCAGATATTCAGCTCCATTTTCTTTTCATATTGTGATAACCAGGAGAGAGGAAGAGATCCTGTCTCAATTTGCCAAGGACAAGTGACTGTGGGAACTTTGGTTGTTCTCCACTGAACACCCTGAGTCAGAGACAACTTTGCACAATTTGGAAGTAAGTGAAAATTATATTTTGTATGTCTGTTTGGAGATCCCAGTCCAGAGGCAAAGCTCTGGAGGGAGAAATATTACACAGACTAGGAAAGGAGATGAAACTCTATGGGGGACCAGGAGCCAGGAATAGCACCTGTTCTCCCTGGGAAAGAAGGACTTGCTGCCAAACCTGCCCAGATCACATTCCAGCTTTACACCTTCCAACTGAGGAACTGGGAAAAATATTTCAGATACTATGCCCTAGAGATACATCTGCAAAATGAGGTTAACAAAATAGTTACTGCCTAATATTACCGTGATAATATGCTCCAAGAAGATGGTTGCCAAATTGTGTCTATCATTACATATTAGGATATGAATGTTTAATGCTGCTGTTCGATGATTTGAGAGATCTGATGATCAATAACAACACAAGTAGAATACATAGAAAGAGGTACCTAGCGAGCTTTGGGAAAGCAGAAAGTACTGGTTCCTCTCTCCTAATTGCTCCCTGCCTCCCTACGGTGGCAAAAATCACCCCGAAAGGGGTGGGAAGCCCATCACTCACAGACTCAGGGAGACCTGATGGGTAGACATGACTCTTCTCTTTTGCCTTCCATAATCTGAGCAGCTGCCAAGCTGGGAAATGAACAGAGGGCTGTCTTCTAGATCAAGCCAACCAAATGTGGAGCTAAAAGACATTATTCAACATAAGCACTTTCCTAGTTCACTCAGTCTGCAGTGGCACCACAGGAGAACATATTCTGCCCCTGATCCCCACTTCTTTCTCTGCCTTGAAAATCAGACAGTCCCCCTAGGCAGCCATCCTTTCTCTCTTTGTACCCCCATGCTGGGGATTCATTGCTTCGAGACACTTGATTTCTTGAACAGATAATGATTTCCAAAATTAAAGAAAGAAAACGCTTAACTTTTAATGGTATTTGCAGATCTCTCTCTCTCTCTCTCTCTCTCTCTCTCTCTCTCTCTCTCTCTCTCTCTCGTATTCCTAATGTGTTTACAATGCACCTCCTTTTATAGACTCTTTGATACACTGGTGGTGGAAATGGTCTCATAAAAGTGAAATGTGGTTGTTGTAAATTGCTTCATGGCAAAGTCGGAAGCCATGGATTTAAAATCGCACTTCCCAACCAGAGTGACACCCCTATGCTCTGAGTCTCATTCTCGAATCAAGGCTCTGCTGTGGGATTTAGGTGACCACAGGAGGGTGATGGAACTCCTGTTAAGGTCTCTTGGTAAAGGAAACATGTGTGCATGGTGTGGAAATGAGACAGCCTGGGGACTCCACTCATGGAGGATCTGTCTCTGCTCCTTCCAAAGGCAAAAGAAGGTGAGCATAAAAATAAGGACAAAGATCACAAGATCATCTCAATAGATGCTGAAAAAAGCACTTGACAAAATCCAACCCACATTCATGTTAAAAAACACTGCATAAAATCATAATAGAAGGAGCTTACCTCAACATCATCAATGCAATAATACAATAAACCCTAACCCAACATCATACTGAATGGAGGAAAACTGTGAGGATTCCTTTTAAAATCTGGAAGAAGACCAGGACACCCACTATCACCACTCCTTTTCAATATAGTAATCAAGACTCTAGCCAGAACAATAAGGTAAGAGAAGGAAATCAGAGGGATACAAATAGGAAAAGAGGAACTAAAATTATCTCTGTTGGTAGATGACATGATCCTATATATAGAAGATCCAAAACACTCAACCAAAAGACTTCTAGAGCTGATTAACAAATTCATCAAAGTAGTGAGATACAAAATCAATCTAAAAATTCAGTAGCTTTTCTATATGCCACCATGAATTCACCAAAAAAGAAATCCAGAAAACTATTTTATTCGCAATAACCTTAAAAACAATAAAATACTTAGGAATTAATCCAAACAAGGAGGCAAAATCTACAATGAAAATTATAAAACACTAAAAAGAGAGAAATTGAAGATCTTAGAAGATGGAAAACTCTCCCATGCTCTTGGAGAGGCAGAAAAAAATATCATCAGAATGGCCATCCTACCAAAAGTGATCTACAGATTCAATGCAATCCCTGGGAGAGGTAGGAATTTTTCTACACTGTTGGTGGGATTGCAATTTAGTGCAGTTGCTATGGAGATCAGCATAGCAATTCCTCAGCAAACTGGGAATAGATCCACCATATGATCCAGCTATACCACTCCTGGATATCTATCCATAGGGACTGAAATCAGAATAGTATAGCAACACATACATATCCGTGTTTGTAGCAGCACAATTCATAATAGCCAAATTGTGGAACCAACCTAGGATTACAAAATTATGGGATGTACACACAATGAAATTAGACTCAGCAATAAAGAACAAAAATATGTGATTTGCAGGAAAATGAGTGGGCCTGAAGAACATTATGTTAAGTGAGATTATCCAGTCACAGAAAGTGAAGGGTCATATGTTTTATCTCATACGGAGCAATTGGGATAAAAGGGAGACTTTTGATAATGGAGGAGAAACCTCAATAGGTCAAGAGAAGTGCTGTAGGGGTGGATGGGGGGGAGGAAGAATTAATGAAGGAAACACTTCCATTGGCATTATGCATATATGTGAGAATACCAATATCAATCTCAATATCATTTATGGTGAAGGGGAAGGGGCTAGGGGAAAACCCACCAAATGCCGTGTGCATGTATGTCTCTTTCACTCTGAATTGCATTATGGTGTGAGACTATAATGCACCAATGAAAGTAGTTTGCATGCATGTGCACCTGTGCACACGCACATTTCTTTTTGAAGGAATCACCTGCACATTGGCTACTTTTCACACTCGATCCTTTCTTCAGTTTGACGTTTCTGTGTACCATTGCTACATCTTTCTCTGTATAGCTCCTTTGCTCCTTTTCTTTTCCTTTGGGGTCTTTTGAGTGACCCGAGACATCCCTCCAGAACATTCTCTTCTTCTGGGGTGTAATTTTCCATAAATTGAAACATGACTGGCCAGTGCCCTCTTGTCTAGCATTTTAGAACCAACCACCAGAATCATTCATCCTTTCACAGGGCTGTTTCAGCTGTCTGCTCCATCGAGTCATGTTTTAGCTCTACAGAAATAGTCTCCTCTGACGTTTTTGGTCTTCAAGGTCACAGGGCATGTCTCTTTCTGGCTATTGCACTCCATCTAAAAATCCCCAGTTGGAAATTGCAGTGTAGGTCGGTCTTATCTCTGCCCTCCTCTATCCCATCTTCTTTCAATCTTGGAAAGCCCTGGTCCTCATTTGGGGGCAGGATTCCCACCCACATGAGGAATGGCTACTGCCCACCCCCCATGTGTTCCTCAAATCTTCCCTCCGAATTTGCCTTCCTGGCCTTCTGCTCCAGTGTGCCCCTATCCACTGATTGACTAATCCGATAACCACCAGTGGTGATGGATTTATTTCTGAGACAAAGAGGGAAAGAAGCAGCTTCATATTTTACAGGTTCCTATCTTTTTGCTGGATTCCATTCTCTGCTGTATATCGTAATGAGAACTTGCACTAATTGGCCACGGACTGTGAACCAGTTACATGTGCTCAGCTCCTTTAACCTTTATTAAAGACCTAACTAAGTAGGTATCATCATCAGCCTGCCTACAGAGAAGAGGAATCCAAGGAATAGAGAGGTGGGGTAACTCCCCAAAGGTTGCCCAGTGTGCTGCAGAGAAGGGATATAAGGCCAGAGTATCATCCCAACTTTGTTGATGTCATCTCCTTTTTTATAGATGAATAGCATTGAGCATCCCTGACCAACACTATTGATAAGGAATGATCCCACATCAGGCTGATCATCCCAATCCCTGAAATAAACGGCATCCTATTTATGCATGAGAAATAGAGACCCAAAGTGGGGAGTGTTAGCCACCTGGCATGTGGACAGTGATGTTGGCTAAAATTCCATCTGGCTTTCCACCCACATTCTTTAATATACTGCAAGACTCCCAAAAGGTCTCAAGGCCACTGATATTTTTTTGGAACTGGCAGTTGAACCCAGGCTCATTCTACCTCTGAGCTATACCTCCAGACCATTTCATTTTTTTGTTCTTGAAACAGGGTCTTCTTAGGTTGCTGAGGGTCTCACTAAGTAGCTGAGGCTGGTCTCAGACCCACGACCTTCCTGTCTCAGCATCCCAAGTACTAGGATCACAGGCATGTACCACCATGCCTGGCTCAGCATGAACTCTTACAGTGATGGCTGATGGCTTTCCCATTCTCTTTTAGTCTAACTGACTATAATGACCGGGAAGAGGTCATTCTCTTGGTGCTAAGATCTTTCAGCGTCTCCTGATCTTGATACTGTCCCATATTTAACAAATATGAAAGACTGAATCTATGGGAGACAACAGAGGAAGTCTAATCACCTGAGTTGGCTTCTTGGCATTCGTTTTTAACTCATCTCTCGTTTATGGAAAAATCAGGCCAGTTGCCTGTTTATGGCTATGACAGAACATTTCCTTTAAATAAATTGATTAAAATTAGAAAAAGAGAACACACACACAAAAAAGAGTACACAAAAACACAGGTGGCATCAGCATATGGAAATACCTTGAAAGTGATTTTATGAGCACTTAGAAATGTGGTATTAATGGGTTTAGGATGGAAAGTGTGTCTTATTTATATCCATATCTTTGTGTGTGTGTATGGGGGTGGGGGTCCTGGGGATTGAACCCAAGAGCATTTGTACCTCTGAGCCACACCCCAAGCCCTATTTGATTTTTATTTTGAAACAGGATCTTGCTAAGGTGCCGAGGGTCTCACTATGTTGCTGAGGCTGGCCTCAAACCTGTGATCCTCCTGTCTCAGCCTCTCAAGTACTGGAATTACAGGCCCAGCAATGTTCTAATCTTTGATACTGACTAATCATAGATGATGGAGCACTCTGCCTCACTCTTCATACTGCTAGACCACGACAAACACTGCCCAGCACCTAAGAGATGCTCAAAACTGAGTCCAGTTTACTGATTAATTAACATGCATTGCTATGAATATCTTTGTGCAGCAACATGCCAGAAAAAGAAATGCTTGCAGTGGTGTTAATGTATATGGAAAAACATTCAGTCTCACTGGCAAAGAAATGCACATCAGATACTATTGAGATGCTATTTAACAAACTGATGATAAGCTTGGTATTATTTTTTTTTACAATGAAGGCTGGAGAAAGTGCAGAGAAACCAGATAAAGCAGATTTTAAAAACTGGATGAAAATTGGGCAAGATGTTTTAAAATTCCATATATAAACTGATCCTTTTATCATAATACCACACCTAAAAATGGACCCTGAAGTTTCCTTTAGAAACGAAGGAAGTCTAAGAACCTTAGAGCAGAGCTACAGAGCAACTTCTGTGGTGCCAGGGATGTGCTCAATCTTGACCACAGAGGTGTGTGTACAGCTGTCTTAAAATTGTGACAAGCTAAGCCTGGTGGTGCATTCCTGTCATCCCAGCACAGGGAGGCTGAAACAAGAGGATCACAGGTTCGAGACCAGCAACAGTAATTTAGTGAGACTTTCAACAACCTAGTGAGACCCTGTTTCAAAAAAAATAAAAATAAAAAGGAATGAGGGGTGCAGCTTGGAGGTAGATTGCCCTTGGGTTCAATCCCCAATACCACTCCCCAATTTTTTCTTGATAATGTATGGAATGATTTCCTGAATATTCTTGCACTTTCAAAAAATCTAATAGAAACATCTTGATAAAGAACCAAAGCATGCAGCCTGAGAGAACAGAAATGGATTTGTACAAAATGTATCATAGCATTTCTTATCAGACCTCTTCGAAACTCAGTGGCTCAAGACACTGACAATCACATCGCTGGGTGAGGTGTTGCATACCTATAATCCCAGTAATGAGAGGTTGAAACAGGAGGCTCACAGGTTCAAGTACAACCTCAGTAACCTAGTGAGACTCTCAGCAACTTAGCAAGACACTATTTAAATAAATAAGTTAATTAATTATCTAATTAATTAATTAATTGGGCTGAATGTGTAGCTGAGAGGTAGAATGCCCCTGTGTTCAATTCTCTATGTGTGAGCACACACGTGCGTGGGCACACACACACACACACACACACACACACACACACACAGAAAGCAGGTGGTTACAGAATGGTAATGTGACATAGAATCCAGGGATTATGTGTTTTGTATTTACAGAGGCTTCCAGAAAAACAACTTGGAGCCAAATAAAACCTAGTCTGTTCATTTAAACATCAAAGCACTGCTGGCTAGAGCTGAAGGCATTCAGGAACCTCCCTCTCCCCTCAGAAGCCTCCCTCTGGTTCCCCATCCCTCTCTTTGACTGCTGTTATTTAAAACGGGAGAAGACAAATGGCCAGGTACCTAAATCACACGTTGCCGAAAAGGTCACACTAACAGACTCAGTAACTGCCTTTTGGAGCATGTTTGAAGGATTTAAGACCTCATTACTGCGCCTGGGATGGTAAAAAGAGAAAACGATAACAGGGATATCAATAAGAATGGGAAACAGAATAACTGGCTGTTCCCAAGCCTGTGATGGGTATACAAAGCCCAGCCCACACGCTTTTGTCTTGGGTACTCTGGAGGAATTGTGGGTTCCCCCCAGGGAACTGCTCACCCTCTTCAGAGCTCTGTAACAGGAGCCTGCAGTAGTAATGAGTGCTGGGACCAGATGCTAGGACTTAAACAGTGTGCATGCCTGCACACTGGTTCATGTTAAAGACCGCACTGAAGTGCAGTGTACCACAGAAGTCCTGCACCTCACCTGCCTCTACTTTCAGGGTTTTCTGCCCCTATTCCTCCTGGTTTCTTCTCCCTATGACCCCCAGGAACACTCTCAACAAGACTTCATTCCAAGAAGTTTCTGCTCCTTGCTCTCCACCCCATGTTCCCTGGTCTGTTTGCTTCTTCCTAAATTTCAGATTCAAGAAACATTAGTCAAGTTTCACTGCAGTATCAGAAGCTCTGGAATTCTGAGGACTCTTTTTGCAAAGAAACGGAAAGCTGGTGATAAGCTCTCGTGTTCAACATTGCTTGCCATTAGAAAGACAGACAGGTATGCCTGCCATGGTGGCACACACCTGTAATTCCAGTACTTGGAAGGCTGAGACAGGAGTATCACAGGTTTGAAGCCAACCTCAGCAACTTAGTGAGGCCTTGTTTCAAAATAAAAAAGCAAAACAAAAATAGGGCTTCTGGGAGTATAGCTCAGAACGAGAATGCCTCTGGGTACAATCCCGAGTACCATGAAATATATGTGTGTGTGTGTGTGTGTGTGTGTGTGTGTGTGTGTGTGTGTGTATGTGTGTGTGTGTATGTGTATGTGTGTGTGTGTGTGTGTGTGTGTGTGTGTGTGTACAAAGGACAGATGGGTTAGAATCCAGGCTCTAAAAATTTGGGTTCTGCTCAGCCAAAGAAGTTATAATGAAACTTAAGATTCCCTTCATTCTAAAAGTTCTCATATGAGAAAACCTGGATTTTCATGAGAGAAAGAAAAAATGATCATGATTTCATTGAACATATTTGTAGCACGATTCAGTTCATGCAGATGTCATTTATTTATATTTTTTCCTCAGGACCAGTATCTAGGAGTATTTCATGAGCTACTGTTAGGACAGATAAGCAGGAGTCGAGGTAAAAAAGAAAAGAAAAGAAACCTTCCCAGGGGAAGACAGGAAACGTGAATGAATGAAGCAGATCTGGCATAAATACAATCAACCCTTCATATACACGGGTTCCATGTGCAACCAACCTCGAATCAAAAATATTTGGAAAAAAACCTGAGTATGTACAAAGATATGCAAGCTTTTTTTTTTCCTTTTCATTATTCCCTAGCCAATACGAAGTGACAACTATGTACATGGCACATTGTGCTGGGTATCATAAGTCACCTAGAAACAACTTAAAGTATCTGAGAAAGTGGGGAGGTTATATGCAAATACCGCACCATTTTACATCAGGGTCTTGAGCATCTGAGAATCTGGGTACTCCCAGGGGATTCCATCTACCATGGACACTGAGGAACACCTTTATTTACTTATTTATTTATTTATTTTTGCAGTACTGGAGTTTGAACTCAGGGGCATTCTACCTCCAAGCTACACCCCCAGCCCTATTTTTTATTCTTTATTTTGAAACAGGGTCTCACTAAGTTGCGGAGGGCCTCACTAGGTAGCTGAGGCTGGCCAAACCCGGATCCTCCGGTCTCAGCCTCCCAATGCTGCGTGCACCGCCACGCCCAGCTCTGAGGAACACCTTTAAGAGGGACTACACCCAACCATGACCAGCAGGAATGAGCACCATCCAGTCGAATCAGCACCCACTGATCAGATAGGCTTGACTGCTGCTGGAGGGCATGTTGATGGAGTGTTTGTGGATTTTCAAATATTGCAAGAAAAGCAAAAAGTGCAGAATATCCTGATTTTTTAACATTAGTGAATGTTAAACATTGTAAAAGCAAACAAAGCACATTTACAGTTTCATTATATTCAAGAGCCAGAATTGCTAACTTCTGGCCTGATGGTGTGATTCTGTTCCCCTTGAAAGGCATTGAATGGATGTGTTTTGCTATTATTTGCTTGCTTGTTTTAAATACACAGGCCTTTGTGGGACAGATTTCAACCCTATTTGCACCATGGTTTAAGCATGGTTTAAGCCATGGTTTAAACCATGGTTTAACCATTTCTGGTTCCACAGTCTCTGCCAGAAATAGAAAACAGGCACCTTGGTTGCCATTTCTTAGTGGTCCAGAGAGGGAACCAAAGAGTTGTCTTGTGGAGAAAGGGGCTGTAGCAGGAAGGAGTGCTGGAATTGATTAATGATGTCTGCCACAAGCACAGGCAACCTGGTAGTAAAGTATCGTTCTCCTGCAATTCTGAGCATGAACATTAAGTCCGTATCCCAAAATACATTTCAAAGTTTATGAAGACCCGGCTTCTGTTTATAGTCCAATGTACTGCCACCTCCATTTTCCCAGTCTGCACTTTGTTTGGGACCCACTTTCTTGCATAAGTATACAAGGAGAGATTTCTTGCACATCATGTTCTTACATGCCTCCAAGCTTTCTGCAGGAGTCCCACTGTCTGACATGCTATTCTTGCTCTTGTTTGCTTGGTCAACGCCTACAAAACTTAGTACTCCGCTCCAACATCGCCTCCTCTGTGTATTTTTTTTCCTGGATCTTTGGTCTTAATTCTTTTATGTTCCTTTATACTTTGTGTCCATATTTACCATGAAGTTTTTTCCTAATTGTGTTTGTTTCCCTCTAATACAAGATGAGTCTCTCAAGGTCATAAATCATGTCGGAATATCAGTAGATCCTTATGTTTGGCCAGCATCAGACTCTCTGCTGAATGAATGAATGAATGAATGTTGGATGAATGAAGGAATTGTCTTCTATTACACATACAAAAAAATCAATAGCATCTCTTGGATCACATTTCCCAAATATCAGTGACTCATATGACATTTTAATGATTTCTGCCATGACCACATTCCAAAAAAATTACTTACCCTTCCTGGGCACCACTGAAAAGAAGACAACACAGCAAGGTGTTTTAAAATTGGAAACTCAGAAGCACTATTGGCGATTTTTTATACCCTGACCTCTCCACCCATATCCAGCTGCTGGGCCAGAAGGCAATGTTCACTTGCTAAAGCTTTCTATTCATAGGCACAGGTGACTGCACACCTGTCATTCGAACATTAATATCTACTGTCATTGACTTTGTGTCATTCTGACATTATAGTCTAAGACACATTCAACCAAATACATGGGTATTCGTATAATGTTTTAAAAGTTGTTGTGGTTTTTTTTGCCACCAGGCTACACAGTTTCACAAGCATGAGGGCCATGCTGGAGGAACACTAGCCTGTGTGATTTGTTTCCTGAGAGCACATACTGTGTTCCTCAGCAAAGCCTTTTTGACACATCCCCTGGACAATCCCATTGATCACTGGGAAGATGCTGTGGACTTGAGGATTTCTATTTTATGGGTTATTAGACAGACACCCCAGGAATGCAGCAGTGTCTCTTAGCCAGTGTTGAGGAGCCCCTCGGATGGATGCTGGGATATGCATCTTGATGCCCTAATGCTGTCACCAATGCACCCACCCATTGCAGGTGTATGTTAACCAGCTCACTCTGCAAAAGCCCCACTTTGTCCTTTACAAAAGGAATTATCTATTGATTCTCCTCTTTCTAACAGAGAAGTATGATTTAAAGTCCCAGCAATCTTTTTTTTTTTTTTTTTTTTTTGCGGTACTGGAGAAGAAACCCGGGGGCATTCTACCTCTGAGCTACAGCCCCAGCCCTATTTTTTATTTTTTATTTTGAAATAGGGGTCTCACTAAGTTGCGGAGGGCCTCACTAAGCAGCTGAGTCTGGCCGTGAACCCAGATCCTCCAGTCTCAGCCTCCCAAATGCTGGGATTACAAGCTTGCTCCACCACGCCCGGCTGCAGTAATCTTTTTTTCAGGAATTGAACATCTATGCCCAAGGTCTGCTTCCACCAATACTACAGCCACAGAGAGGCGAGTTTGCCCGACTAAATGCCAGGGCAGAAATGTTTGAGTGGGCTGGACACCGTTGAAGCTTGGAATAGCACCCAAAGCACATGGGACAGAATGTTCCTGAGAAACCAACTGCTGGTCCTCTGCCTGGATTTATACACACAGATTCTGTGTGTCAACCCAGAGCCAGACCCTCCCCCAGCAGGGACCAGTGCAGCTGCTCCCAAAACAGCCAAAGGAAACCTTGCCAAAAAGCGCAGAACTTCTGCTCCCTTAGCCCCTTCCCCAGCCTACAGCTGGAATTCACTCCCGAGTCCTCAGAGGCTGCCAGGTCGCAAAATCCCAAGCACCGTGCTTTCCATAGCTGCTCTTATCTCAGTAATAGGTACAATCAAGATAAAATGGAGATCCCATCCCTGACACCTCCTGTCACATCTTATTCCATGTAATTATGCTGGGGATTCCCGCTCCTCATTCAAGGTGCACTGGGTCTAAAACTATCACCGCCACATCCACCAACCACCTTTAGCTTTACTCAGTGAATACTTTCAAGAATTTTCTCTATACCAACTTCACTCTTCTATTTTATTTTATTTTATTTTATTTTGCGGTACTGGGGATTGAACTCAGGGGCATTCTACCTCAGAACTACACCCCCAGCCCTATTTTTTATTCTTTATTTTGAAGCAGGGTCTCACTAAGTTGCGGAGGGCCTCACTAGGTAGCTGAGGCTGGCCACGAACCGGGATCCTCCGGTCTCAGCCTCCTGAATGCTGGGATTACAAGCCTGCCACCACGCCCGTCTCCAACTTCACTCTTTTCTATTTAACAAAATGCTAACACGTTCATTATGCATGCGCATGCTTTACCTGATAGCTTTATCATCTCCATATACATAAATAATTCTCAATTAGTACAATTTTTGCTTTCGGAAAAAAAAGAGTTTACTCGGGTGCCTTCTAAATTAATTCTCACCTCATATTACAGAACATTAATTATCTCATTTGACTACCAAAGAGCTGTTTGAGGAGTGTTTCATTTATTTATTTATTTATTATTTATTAATCATTTGTTATTTATTTAATCATTTTATTTATTATTTATTTATTTAATCATTTTATTTATGTATTTATTTATCATTTATCTGTTTATTATTTATTTATTAACCATTTACTTATTTATCATTTATCATTTATGTATTTATCATTTATCTATTTATTATTTATTTATTAACCATTTACTTATTTATCATTTATATATTTATTTATCATTTATCTATTTATTATTTATTTATTAACATTTACTTATTTATTTATTGTTTATTTATTTATTTATTTATTTATCATTTATTTATTTCCTCTCACCTCCAAATCTTCCCTTTATTACCTGTGTTGAAAAAGTACCTGTGGGCCCTTTCAGTGATTTTCCCTTGCTCCAGGTCCAATGCTGAACTCTGTCAGTAGAGGGCAGTAGAGAGACAGGCACTGCCCAAGGAAAGAAAGGCTCCCTCTCTCTGGTTCAGCTTCCTGCCCACCCCCCCTCCAGTGCCTGGTCCCCTCCAAGTGGGCAGTTTCTGCAGCACCGGCCTGTTGTGGTGAAAGGGTGGCAACCCCAGGGAGCCACAACTCCTCCCACTAACCTTTAAAGCATCACTTTGTAGTAGACCACCGCTCATGAGGCCAGCCCCATGAACACTTCTCTGGCACTCAACAGGGTGGACCTCCCGCACGCCCAGGCACCACAGGGACCTCTCTGTCACTTGCTGAGTCATGGCCACACCTCCTG
Source organism: Graphiurus murinus (assembly GCA_004027655.1). NCBI lineage: Eukaryota > Metazoa > Chordata > Mammalia > Rodentia > Gliridae > Graphiurus > Graphiurus murinus. The sequence goes on from PVLC010006467.1 coordinate 52,833, forward strand.
AAGCAAAGACACAAGCCCAGGGACTGTTCTTTGGTTGCTCCTTCTCAGCCCTGGGGACACTGGCTAGTCCTTGTATCTGCCAACTGGATATTCTTTGAAGTCCTCTCTGCTGCTTACCAACTAATCCCTCATTATTCTAATCCCCCGTTGTAGCTGATAATCCTATTGAACTCTCCCTGATCAAATCGCGGCATGAATTCACTTTCCTGCGCAGACCCTGGCACATAAAAGGAATCACATGAAATTAAGTGAAAACCCGGCCAGGGCAGAAGGAAGAAGAGACGGGCCTAGATGCCTTCAGCCTGGATGCTTGGCGCTCATCCCCAGAAAGGCTTGGGCAAGGCTCCCCAACTTCCACTCAAGGTGCCCACCTCTCCCTCGAGCCCTATGGATGTCCAGGCCTTCACTCCAGCTTCAGGGGTAGAAATCAACTTTTTCTAATCAGCCCGTTCTACCAGCCCTCCTGATCATGGTGACTAGTTCAGAGGCCATCAGGAGATAAAATCTAAGCAAGCAGGACTGTCAGTAACTGAACTGAACTGGGAAGAGCTGAGCTGGGGCAGGGGTCAGATGAGATGCTTAAGACAAGCAGCAAGAAGAAAGGGAGCTGCCACCTTTAATCCCTCAGTGTGAGTGGATAAGCAAAAGAAGCATGTGTCAACATCCCTGCGACTCCGTGGATCCCATGGGAAGGGGCTGGTGAGGGCCGATGATCAGGACAAACTTGGGAGTCACCTCGCTGCCTGGAATAGCCCCAGTCCAATGGCATCTAAGGTTTTATAGTTCAGGGGCTGGGTGAGGGATAGAGGGAAGCCCTAGGAGAGGAAAGTGCTGAGGACTTAGTTAAGAGTGGAAGGAAGAGCCAGGCACAGGGCACATGCCTGCCATCCCAGTACGACGGAGGCTGAGACAGGAGGACTGCTGGTTCAAAACCGGCCTCATCAAATTAGAGAGATTCTAAGCAACCTAGTGAGACCCAATAAAAAATAAAATACGGCTAGTGCTGTAGTTTGGAGATAGCTAGTTCAATCCCTAATACCACAAAAAATAAAGAGTGGAGAAAGAGAGTCTCTGAGTCCATCAGGGACGTCCTGATGAAGAGGCTTCTACCTGCGGGAGGTGGATATGCTTGGGGTTCCCAGTAGAGCTCCCTTCTGAGCCTACAACGTTCTGGCTGTGCCCTATGGCTGCAATGGGCAAGGCAGCTTTCCCCAGGAGACCTCTGAGAATACCGATGATCAGGCCTGAAAGGTCACACTTCAGCTCTTGGCCAGGAGCCGGACTTCAGAGACATCCCTGAGGCTTCTCAGAAGGGAGCTTTATCCCAACCCTTCCCCTGGGGGAAATGACTGTGCAGATGTCCCTTTGAGCTCACATTATCAAGCTTGGCCCTCACCAAGCTACCTGAATAAAAGGGAGAAGAGCCAGGGGGACCCCACTTGTGCCAGGGAAACTCCTGCTATAGAGCCCAAGTACCAACCAAACCCACCTGAAACTGGCCACCCAATTCCTTCCCTCCAGGTGCATGCCAGAAGCTGCAACGATGTTCAAGCTGGTCACGCCTCTGCTGAACTGACTTTTCTCTCATGCTTGAATTCTCAAGGAAGGCCCAGGTAACTTGGAGCAAAGTCCGTATTTCCAGATTTCCCAGGCTCAAGGGTTAAGTTTTGAAATAGTGTAAAGTCTTCCAATTTATTTCTCTGAACTCCCCTCACCAAAAAAAAAAAAAAAAAAAAAAAGTTGCAAAAGGCATCTTATTTATTTATTTCCTTCCTTCCTTATTTATTTATTTATTATTCATTCATTCATTTTTTGGAACAGCAAAGCAACTCTTCTATTTGCTTGTGATCCTGGACCGCTATACATAGGAAGGAGCGTGTGATCCAAGAGGAATCCCCACAGCATCACTCTCCTGCCTCAAACACCCACACATAAGCATAGCAATTAGCTTTGGAGTAGGCTGGTACCCCAAGCAGGGTCAGAACTTTTCCCTAAGAAGTTTTAAACTGAGACTGCTAAGAGAAACTGTTTTCTTCTACTATTCCCGGGACTTAAAAATATGAGCCCAGGCCTATATTTGTCCTCCATTCCTGCCCAACTGAGGAGCCCCCCTGGGGAAATGAAATATTCACAAAACAAAACTAGAAGCCATGTCTGTCTCCATTCATACATCCTCTCCTTGACTGCAGAAGCATCAGCTTCTGCAATTGGCTTGGTGAGTGAAGAAACTGCCCCCTTGCCTGTTTATTTGGGAAGGTGGATTGGGCTGAGCTCACCACTAATTACCAAGACACTACATGAATTCACTGTTACTTCTACTTTCAGGTGCTAGCCTGAGGCCATACGCTGAGGCTGAATGCTCCTCTCTCCCCATCCAGGTAAATAAATGTTGAAAAGAATAAACGTGGACGCCACACAGCAGCTATACTTTACGAGGGAGCTTGCAGTGAGTAAATTGGTTTTCATTTGCACGCACCCACGCTGGAGCAAATGTCAAATGTATTTCTTTCCGCCTTTCATTGGGTTCCTGTTCTTGTCATTGTTGCAGTCCCATCTGTGTGACATCTTAGAATGGCGGGGCCCATCAGACCTGACTGTCTGGCATAACTCTATTAAGGATTCATGTTTTATTCAGGCTAGCAACATGGGCCTATTGATTTAACTTTAAGTAGCACATTATTCGATTGGAGAGCCAGTTTACTTTTCTTTAATTTGCAGGCTTTGTGTGTCTAGCAGGGGTTGGTCACCGAAGTCCTATGGATGTGTGTAAAACACTGATTTTTCAGTGAACTAGCGAACAATATAGGACATTGATTCAATGTGAAGGGATGTCTTTTTTAGCAGGGAAAGCACTCCAGTTTTCTTTAGCTTAATGCTTCATTTTTTGCAAAACAGTCAAATGCAGCCATTCTATAAAAATAACTTTGGCAGAGCATGGCAGCATATACCTGTAACCCCAGTACTTGGGAGGCTGAGACAGAAGGATCCCAGGTTCAAGGCCAGCCTCAACAATTTAGTGAGACCCGCCACAACTTAGTGAGACTTTGTTCCAAAATGAAAAAATAAAATAAGGATGAGGTGAGGCTCAGAGGTAGAATGCCCCTGGCTTTCATTCTCAGTAAGATATATGCACACAAAAAATGTTAATTTGAAAAATAAAATAAAATCATGGGGCTTAGAAAATGAGGCTGTAGAAGTAGTCAATAGCATGAAGATACTATGCTAGTTAACTTGTTTATCTGAGAGAAGTGGGCTTTAAGAAGGTTAACACAATACCTAGGTGTGGTGACACACACCTGTAATACCAGTACTTGGGAGGCTGAGACAGGAGGATCACAGTTTTTGGCCAGCCTCAGCAACATAGTGAGATCATCAACAATTTAGCACTACCCTGCTTCAAATTAAAAAGGACTGGAGGTATAACTCAGTTGTAGAATGCCCCTGGGTGCAATCCCCAGTACCAAAGGTAGATAAATAAATAAGATTAACACAATTCTTTGGAGAGAAAGATAAATTAAAGAAGCGCCTTGGAATCTGTGTTATTTTCTTATCCTCGTAGTTTCCTCCCTAAATGGTGGTGCTTTTTCAAAGGCAAATTAAATCCAAACAGCGGTTTAGAAGATGTGATTAGGAAGGAATGAATAAAGGATCGAAATAGAATAGAGCAGATCATTTTCTGCTAGCTGCCGGCCCACTTAACAATAGAAGTGGAAGGAATCCTTCCCCGTTTAATGAGGGAGCTGTGCATCAGGACGCGCGCCTCGCTTTATAATCCTGTGGCGTCCTCAGCTCAGCTGTGATTTACATTTCCTCCAGCTTCCGAAGCCAAGAACACCTTCAGAGCCCTTACATTATCTAAGTGATAGGCATCAATAAAAAAGACACAGAATTACTAAATTCTCTGCATATGTTTCCCGAGTGGCATGACTTCATTGGAAGAATTCTTTCTCATCTCCGCCTCTCTTGGTGCAAATATTTGGGGGACTAAAAATGGATTTTGGGTTTCTCTTTGTACCGTTTCTTTGTGTGTCCCTCATTTCCTAATATGAGCAAATTTATATTCAGCCATTTGCAATGTGTTAGCAAAAAAACAAGGCACATTTTCAACTCTGACAGGCAGCAACTTGAAACTCTCAGATCTTACTTAAAAAGAAGTCACATTCTATGGTGGATGCATGAGGAGAAAATAAAAGAAATAAAAGTGTCCCTGAAATAAGCAACCTATTAGCACGGTCCTGTGATTAGTGGGGAATTGGAGGCTTCTATTAATGGGGTAGCAAGAGCATGGATTCTGGAGTTCAAATCCCAACTCTGCCCCTCAGTCACCACGTTGGTCACCTGGGGCAAATGACTTCTCTGTGCATCCATTTCTCATCTACGAAATGGGCTCACAGCAAGGTTATTCAGGGGATGAAAAGAAGATTTCACGTTTCTCTCCGTAGCGTTTCTTTGTACCTCAGCATGAGGTACTATTGGGAGGACTGGACATGTCAAGGCGTGTGAAGTGCTGAGGTCCTGCCTGGCATCTTGGCACATAAGCGCCCAGCCTGTGCAATCCAGCATCGATACTATCATGTGCAAAGGCCAACTCTGCTGCTCACCATGCACAGCCAATCACTTAGCACTCCCCTGTGTGACTGGAACCCAGCCCTTCAGGGCACAGTTGCCAGGTTAAGGAGGCAGGCCACTCCAAGACAATTCCACAGTACAGTTTACCAGGGTTAATTGGCTGGCATTTCATTGCACCAGGGGTCTATTCTCAGAGTTACAGATAATGCCTTTTGAACCTCAGCTCATGTTGGAATGACCACATCATCCACCATGGATCAGGAGCAAGAAAACTGAATCAATTGGCAGTGAAATGAGAATAAGCCCCTGGTGGAAACGCAATGCATTCCATGGAAATGACTCTCTAATGGTTAATCAATTGCAATAAACCTTCCAGTCTACCAGGAAGGATGCGCTGTGTGCCCTGCCTGAGACTGTGCCAACCAATGGCCATTTCGTTAAAAGGAGAAGGGGCAAGTTCATGTCCCCGCTCCTCAAAGACATTTTCCAGGAAGGAGCAAAACTTGGAAGATGGAGGATCTCAGGTCAGTTCCACCTCCACCCCACTAATGATTATCAGAAACTTCTCTCCCCCGGAATCAGGAGGAGATCAAGCAAGCTCAGTAACCCAAGACATAGAACATCCCACAACCAAGCATCCCTGGAAATGTGAGCCCAGGGCTCTCTCCAAAATCAAGTTCAATATAGCAATGAGACAGAGGCAAAATCCTAATGCCAAGCAGGGGCAGAAGGGTTCCTGAGAAGATCAGAGATGATTGGGGGTTTCTGCAGAAGGGTTGGAGAAGGGAGGGCATGAGCCACAGTGCCTAGGTTGACTTCACCAAAGCCTACATAACAATGTCTGGCAATTTGGAAGTCTCCAATCAAACGTGGCTATTATATCTGCATTCTAGAAGGTCCTCCTGGGTAATTTGAAGAAAAGCCTAGAGAAAGAGCAGAAGGAATACAGTAGAGAGATAAAGAGGCACATTATACAATATTTTCTAACCATGGAAAGAGCTGCAAAAAGACATTGGTAGGGATTTTTAAAGACAATGAAGGAAAGCATTGCTATTAATCTGGATAAGCAGTGTAGGATTTCTGATGTTCATACCTAGCTATAATGATGTACAAAAATAGAAACTCAAGGCCCGAAAGGCCAGATCACTTTCAGAAGTCTGGCGGATTTACTTCTGCTATCTCCAGTCAGTCAATTTACTCCTCTCCATTCACCATCAAGTACCGCATTTGGTACCCAGCAGATGCTAAATTTGCTTAACGAGGATGAAGGACTGAGAAATGAACAGACCCACAAATGCTTTTGCTTTTTTTTTTAATCATGCCACAGTGTGCATTACATAGAACTTTTCGTTTTAACCATCTTCAAGTGTATCTACCATTTAGGGCATCTGTGACGTCATTCAACCACTAGTACTAGCTCACCCCAGAATATTTTGATCATCCCAGAGGAAACTGGGTACCCATGAGGTTGTCCCTCCCTCCGGTTGCCCTGGTGCTGAGTCCCTGACAGTCACCCATCTCCTTCTGGGCTCTGTGGGGAGACTGCTCCTGGCATTACATCTTAATGAGAGCATACCTACGTGAAATCTGGGGAGGCTCACCATGTCCTGAGGACTACACAGCCCCCACCACTCTGGCTTGCTGGCGGTGGCTTCTCTTCACTCCCATTCTTCATTTCTACGTTGCTGAACACTTATGTTCCCACGACAGAGATGGTTTCAATCCCTCCAGTGCAATGGACAGCCTCCAGCAAAGCCACAGGTCACCTCTCTCTGGCAGTGACATGATGAAGAGTCTGGACTTTGAGAACTAGAGACCCCAGGCTTCCATCAGCGTTACCACCACATCTCAGCTGCACGGACTGGGCCAACCTCTTCACCCCCTAATGCCTCTGCGTCCCCATCTGAAGCCAAGCGGTCTCCTCCTGAAAGGGCAGAGAGGCCACCATTGAAGGCGGATCTAACTGCCTCCTGTGCAACCATCTCCTCTCTCCTCCTCTTTCTTCATCAAGCATTCTCTCCACATCCATTCTGGAGCTGGGCATCCCATAATATGCACAGCTGGCAGGCCTGGACATGTGACCCCAGCTGGCCAATGAGATGCCAGGAAAAGCCCTGAGCATTCTTGGGAGCTCTTCCTGCTGAGGGTGATGGACACTGAGGACTTCTGCCGCCTCTTTCCTTCCTGTTTTCAGCCACACCTGTGTGAGGACAGGGTGCCTGGACTGGCGGCCGCCATCTTGCAACATGAGGCAGTGGACTTGGCTACAAAAGAAAAAAAAATCCTGAGGACAGTAGGGATAAGGAGAGAAAGAGTGATTTCCTCCTCCCCTTCTTTGTTTTTCATAGTGGAGGTAGCAGTTCCCCGACATTGCTAAAACCTGGGTGCCTCACCATCTTGGTTTCTCTGAGGAGCTCCCCACTCCCAAAGACAAAAGGGTGTCCTCATGAGACACCACGAACTCATAGATCACCAGCCAGTATTCTCTTAATTCCGTAGATGGGCATTGGTGTGTGTGTGTGTGTGTGTGTGTGTGTGTGTGTGTGTGTGTGTATCTGTGGTACTGGGGATTGAACACAGAGGCATTCTACCTTTGAGCTAAACCCCCAACCCTATTTTATTTTACTTTTAGATTGAAACAGGGTCTCACTAGGTTGATGAGAGTCTCACTACTTGCTGAGGCTGGCCTCAAACCTGTGATCCTCCTGTCTTAACCTCCTAAGTACTGGGATTACAAGCGTGTGCCCCCTTGCTTGGCTCAGCAAATATTTTTTAAGAAGTTATCTCAAAGGATGTTCCTAGGAGGCTGATGGAGAACAGTAATATTTCAGCGAGTGGGTGTGTACCCCACACTATTCCTAATAAACGACATTGTTTAAAGACCCAAAAAATTAGTTCAACTAATGATCTTTCTGATTCTTGATTTACAAGAAATAGGTGTATATGGAACATTTAAACCCAGGTGTGAGTGTGGGAATCTTCCTTTAAGAACAGATATTTCTCAGAAAGAAACAGGGCAGTTTATGAGATTCAGAGACAGCTAAAATAATTGACGAAAGCTGGGCGTGGTGGTGCCCACCTGTAATCCCAGTATTTGGGAGGCTGAGACAGGAGGATTACAGATTTGAGGACAGCCTTGGCAACATAGTGAGATCCTCAGGAACTTAGTGAGACCTTATTTCAAAATAAAAAGGGCTGGGGTATAACTCAGAGGTAAAATGACCTGGATTCAATCACCAGTACCACATTAAAAAAAAAAGTTGTTGATGAAAAATAATGTAGGAACAACATTAAAAAAAAAAAACTTTCCTCTCCCTATAATTTGTCCCTTAAAATAATTTCAGAGCCAATTTTCAATATAAGCCCAGAGGTATATTAGACGACACCTGAGGTTTATTTTACACTGAGACCTGAGTTTACTGAGCTTGCGTGTTCAACTTCTTGGAAGCAAAGACTAAATCTAGCTTATTGCTGAATTCCCCCAATGTCTTGTGAGGGACTCAGTACCTAATAAATATTTGCTAATTTCAAAATTGGAGCAATTCCTTAGGTAACCATAGGGGGAAGCATCCTCGCAGCCAAAAGAAAATGGCTTAGGATTCATGTCCATCAACAAGGAGAATGCTCATATTTGGAAAGTACTTTTGTTTACAGTTGACTCAGTACTGACAAGGAGAGTGAAGGTGACCTTTTCCATGGTGTGTCAAAAGTGACAGGGATCTTCAAGTTCTAAGAAAACCAGAGCTCATGGTAACCTAGAAACTCAAATAATCACTGGTTATTATTTAAATGTCAATGGAGCAAACAAAATAAATGTCAGTCCAAAAGGAAAAGAGAAGTTGCAAACACACACACACACACACACACACACACACATACACACACACACACGCACACACATGCACACACACTCTTCTACAAATATACACATAAACGTACCTACATATATTCAGGAGAGAGAACACAAGCAACTATTCAAAAAACTCCTGCACATTCTCCAAGTGCAGGGACATGGGTGGGGGCAGGGTGCAGACAGACCTACAGATGTACTCCAGCCCCAGGAAGCTGGAGAATTCGTGAGGGTGTTACAATTAGCTTGCACGTCCAACAGTATGCAGGATGCCATTCAGGTCAAAAACCGAATCAGAATTCTTATAATGTTCAATTAACCCGAGGTCTCTCCAGCACTTCTCATCTGGGCAGAAATTCAATGGAAGGGATTTGCTGTCTCTTGTAAAACTTCAAGTGTGTAAATATCCCTGCGTGAGGAGCTCTTCAGAAAAAAAAAAAAGAAACAAAATGAAATAGTCAGTCTCCAATTAATGAAAATCCAATAATTCAGTGATATCTCCTACTTGGCTCACTGTGTTAATTACCAAAGCTGCCTCCAACCCTTTCTTATATGACTAGTTTCTCCATAGGGGCAGGCACTGACATTTGAGATTGGATCTTTTTATTTATTTATTTTTTGGTCAGGGGCTGTTCTATGCATGGATATTTAAGCAGCTTCCCTCGATTCTACTCAAAGGTGTGACATTACTCAATGTCATTTTGACCTGAATCACTGACTTATCTTTTTAATTTTTTTAGTCCTTATTATTGAAACTAGGGTGATTGTACCCCTGAACTACACCCCAAGCCCTTTTTTTTATTTTGAAACAGGGTCTTGTTAAGTTACTGAGGGTCTTCCTAAATCGTTGCAGCTGTCCTCAAACCAGCAATCCTTCTGCCCCAGTCTCCCAAGTACTGGGATTGAGGGTATTATCTTTAAAGACATGCCATAAACACAGAACAAAATAGCTTGGACTTCACATTCCTCGGGGGGGGGCGGGCAGCCACCTTGCTTGCATCCCAAACTCTTGCCTTGTTGGTCCTCACATGGGTGAAAGAATAAAAATAAAACAAAGGCACTCAATGAGCTTAATGCAATTACGGTTGCCTCCAACCTTAATCTGTTTATCTCCTCTCCTGCAAACTACAAGGAATCTCAACTCACAATGGTCAGGGGATAGAGAGATACAGGTCTCCAGAAGCTCCAGAAGCTAGCAATACATCTTGAGGTGCTCCGAGCCAGTGGTAGCGCTCACCTTCCCAAGCCCTTGGCTGATGGTTCTGCGTTACTCTAATGCCTTCTCAGCAAGCAAGAATTCAGAGCATCAGAACCAGACCTCTCAGCAGATGGACTCCATCTGAACTCCGCGGAACCCTGGCTGGCGCCCTCGGAACTCCTCCGCCCCAGGAACAGACCGGCTGGTGTTTAAATCACAGGGTAAAAAAGACATTGCCTGCAGATGGCCTCCGTCACATGCACCGCGCTGTTGGGGAGTCATGGCGTTTATTCCTAATACATGCTGAGAATCACATTCAGAATGTGATTAAACCCCACCAGCCAGGAAGGGCTACGAGGCTTAGCAGGCTGACGAGCAAGAGCGGGAGCTACTAACGAGGAGACTCAGGGTAGAAGGGAGCTTTTGAAATTACACTGACCAGACTGTCTTCATTTTGACTCTGCTGTGATGGTAGAGCATACAACTAATGATGTTAAGCAGTGGAATGCCAAGATTCAAATCTTTATAGCCTTATTTGAATTAAATGTGTGGAGGCGGGTATGGTGGTGCACACCTGTAATCCCAGTACTTGGGAAACTGAGACTGGAGGATCACAGGCTTGAGGCCAGCTACAGCAACTCAGGTGAGACCCTCAGCAAACTAGCGAGACCTTGTTTCCAAATAAAAATAAAATAAAAGAGTGCTGAGGCAGAAACACACAGTCGTTACTATTTTTGCCATTACAACCAGGAACTATTTACCGTCACCAAAGTAACATGTTCTCATCCCAGTCAGAAGAAAGACGAGATGTGCTACATGTACCTTTCTGGGTATAGATAGAAATAACTAGAATGATCCTTTTCTTCTTCTTTTTTTCCTTCTATGCCAGACAAGCGGGAATATGTAAATGTCTCATGAGTTACTTGGTGCAATGTAGTTGTAGCCCCAAGTGATGTGTAGATGTTCAAATTAATTAAACAAAATAAGATAAAAACTCAGCTCCTTGGTCGCAGCAGCTGTCTTTCAGGTATTCAGTTGTCACACATGGCTTCTAAGCAGCCGGGCTGGGCGTGCGGATATAGAATGTTCACATGGGCACAGGAAGCCCCATTGGGTATGGCGCCATTGGGCAGCGCCATCCTGGGCCACCCTGGTATCACTAGAAAACATCAACGGAGCTTCTCACATGCCACCGCCGCACACCTCCAGGGATACACGTGGTCATGGCTTGGGGGGCTGGTCTTGAGGCTGACACGTTGTCCTCCGATGCTGACGTGACACCGTTGTCCACCCTGCATCCTGCAATTGCCTCCACGGTGAGTTTTAGTTAATATTTGCAGAGAGGTAGTGATGACCAAAGAGGGTGGTGAGTAAGAAGAGGCTGCCTGGGCACTTAAAATCAAACTCAGGAACATGGCTGTAATTCAGATTTAATGTCAGCTCAATCAAAACCAAGCTCTCATCTACTCTGTGCGAATGATAATTTATTTATTTATTTATTTATTTATTTATTTATTTATTTATTTATTTATTTATTTATTTATTTATTTTTGCAGTACCGGGGATTGAACTCAGGGACATTCTACCTCCAAGCTACATCCCCAGCCCTATTTTTTATTCTTTATTTTGAAACAAGATCTCACTAAGTTGCGGAGTGCCTGACTAGGTAGCTGAGGCTGGCCAAGAACCCGGATCCTCCGGTCTCAACCTCCCAAATGCTGGGATGACAAGCGTGCGCCACCACGCCTGGCTTGATAATTTATGTCTTAGCGGCCTGAACACTTTAACTCCCCCCTGCACACATACACACACACACTGTTTTCTAAGTCCCCAACTCAAATGCATGTCCCTCTTTTTGGAATACTATATATTTTATTTTTACTTAGAGGTGGCTGCATGAGTTCTAAAATGTCTCAAGCATGAAAGCAATCACATCTTAATTTTTCAAGCTGATCAGAAAGAAACTGAGCCGACCAGCTGCAAAGCGATAAAATTATTCTGACTTGCAGCACATATGCTCGCTGCCTTAGTGAACCCACCCCCCTGCCTTAGGAGAGAGAAACCAGCTGAAGCACTTAGCAAAGGGGCATAGTATTTATTTTTAGTGGTATTGGGGATTGCGCCCAGGGGCATTCTACCTCTAAGCTACACCCTTAGCCCTATTTTATTTTTATTTCAAAACAGGGTCTCGCTAGGCTGATGAGAGTCTCCCTACTTGCTGAGGCTGTCCTCGAACTTGCGATTCTCCTGTCTCAGCCTCCCAAGTACTGGGATCACAGGCATGCACCACCACACCCAACTTGCAATCCTGCTTGCGAATGAAGAGACCACTGAGTTGTGTGTATTGGAGTCCCTGCCATCTCCTGTCTCCGCGCTCCCTCTCCTCCTCCCACCACCTAACTTCAGGACAACAGGCTTTTCTTTGACCCTTTTATCAAACTGTGATCTGGCCTGTAAAAACGTGATGGCCGGCACAGCCGCAGCGTCCTTTATCTGTCCCCTAAAATCTCCTCTGACAGCTGCTTTTGAAACTTTTGCAAGCTTCTTGGGGTTTCATGCCTTGTAGACAGGGAATTAGATGCATCTGATCTCTGATAGAGTAAGTAGGACTGCATCTCTTCCAACCTGTCTCTACTTTTAAGCAAGAGAGAGAAAGCAACTTAGAGGGCAGCTTGGGATGCACTGACCGTGTCTCTAATGTTTACAGTAATGGTGCAGGTCGTTGTGATGGATTTTCCTGTGAGATGCAGGCACAGAGGGGGGACCAGTGCTCCAGAAACGACCCCTGGTGGCAGGTCGGCTCACAAGGGTCCACTGGTCCTCGGAGCTACGGAAACCCACTCTCTCTGGGATCCACATTCTCTCTCCCATGGCGGTAGGCGTGTTCCCTCAAATACTCAGGCTGTGTCCCCGGCGTTGGTACAAACACTCTTGCATTCTGGGATGACTCCCTGGGTTTCGGCTTCCCTTCCTTTGGTCTGGTTCGTGAAGATGTGTCATTTTTGCAAGCCAGAAATTTCCAAGTCTTGCTCAAATGCACCCTTCCCCCCTTGCGTAGCAAAATGCCCCCACTGTCTTGACTAAAGATGTGCCCGCCAAGCCCCTTGGTTATTGCATCTCTCTGTTCATGGGAAATGCCCCCCCATTGTCCTGCTTAACCTAGCTCTGACAACCCAACTAACTCCCCTTAACCACCCCCCTAGCATCAGTTAACCACCACTCCTACCTCACCCACAGAATCGCCCCTTCAATGGTCTATATAAGGTTCTAGTCTGTAAGTGGACATGGACTCTGGACTTTCACTGGAGAATCCCCCCACCCCCGCAGCAGGTTTTATCCCAATAAGACCCGTACTACCATTCTACCACACAGCCATCTCCCATCTCCTCCCTCCCTGAACCTTTCAGGTCTTCTGATGGAAATATATTAAGAGAGTTAATTAGTTTTTCATTTCTTTCCACAGATCTTTTGTGAAAATTAATATCCTTAACACAATGGGATTTTTTTTTTTTGCAGTACTGAGGATTGAGTGCAGGGGCATCCTACCTCTGAGCTACACCCCCAGCCCTATTTTTATTCTTTATTTTGAAACAGAGTCTCACGATGTTGTGGAGAGCCTCACTGAGGCTGTCCTTGAACCTGTGATCCTCCTGTCTCAGTCTTCCAAGTACTGGGATTGTGATCCTCCTGTTTCAGCCTTCCAAGTACTGGGATTACAAGCATGCACCACCACGCCCAACACGCTGAGATTTTAAGAAACTGCCGAGAATTTTTACAAAGTGAGAGACCCCCAGTGTCTCTGCACGCCAGCCCATGCCTGGGACAACCAGTCTTCGAATGTCAGGGGTGTCAACAGGTGAGCACTGGGTCTCACCGTGGTTATGATTTACATCTTCTTGGGTACTCAGAATGTTCAGCATCTTTGTCATGCACTCACTGGCCATCTTTTTATCTTCTTCAGTGGAGAGTGTATTCAGATAATTTTCCTATATTTAATTGGGCTGTTTGTTTTCTTATGAAGCTTTGGGGGTTCTTTATACATTCTGAACACAAGTCATTTATTAGATATGTCAGACTCAGCTATTTCCCATAGTCTTTGAGGTCCTTTCTCTTTCTCTTTCTCTCTCTCTCTCTCTCTCTCTCTCTCTCTCTCTCTCTCTCTCTCTCTCTCTCTCTCTCCCCCCCCCCCCTGTTTTAGCAAACTATGCAACCTCAAACCACTCTTGCAGATGAAAAATGAAGAATTTTTTTAAAACCACATCGAGGACCTTTCACTAGCACTAGGCTTTGGAATCAAATCAAAATGAAGAATAGCTTTTGTTTTCTTTATTTAATTGGTAGTATTTTTCTGGAATATGTGATACAGGCTATAATTTAAAAGAGTGGCCTTTTGCAACTGGTTTTTGACAAAGCTGTATTGAGAGGCCAACGGAGAAACAATATCCCCTTTCCCCAACTAGTACTAGAACAATTCGATATCTGCATTTGAAAATAATGAGCTTCGATCTGTATTCTGTACCTTAAGCAAAGATCGACTCAAACTGGGTCCTAGACACAATGTGAAAAGGAAAACTATAAAACTTCTTGAATAAAACATGTAACAAAAAAAAAATCTTTGCGACCCCCAGATAGCTTAAGTTTTTCTTAGGCACAGTACAAAAATGTATTTTACAAAAGCAACCTGATAACTTTGATCTTATTAAAATTTTTTTAAAAGTCTGCTCTCCAAAAGACAGTAACAAGGACAAAAGGACAAGCATTACTGCAAGAAAATATGGGATGCTTTGTAATTTATTAATTTGCATAAAATTCTAGAATATTCAAAGATAGATATTGGACCAGAAGCAGATGCGTGAATGTCTGGAGACAGGATGTGGGGGGCAGGCAGGTGTGTGATGTGGGAATTACCATGGGATGTGGAGGGTGAAGCAGACATTCAGTATCTTCATTCTGGTACCACTTGCCAGGTGTACACATAGGTCAAAAATTGCCAAGTAAACCTGGTGCAATAATGCATGCTTGTAATCCCAGTACTTGGGTACTTGGGAGGCTGAGACAGGAGGGTCGCGGCTTTGAGGCCAGCCTTAGCAACTTAGCAAGGCTCTCAGCAACTTAGTGAGACTGTTTCAAACTTTTAAAAGGGCCAGGAGAGTAGCAAGGCTCTCAGCAACTTAGGGAGACTGTTTCAAACTTAAAAAAGAGCCAGGAGAGTATCTCAGAAGTAGAACATCCCTGGTCCAATCCTCAGTACCACACACACACACACAAAAATTGCCAAATAATACATCTAAATAGGTGAAGTTTATTATGTGTCAATTATACAAAAGATATCAAGATGTTGGGGGGAAAGGTATCATACTAAATGAGAGAGAGAGAGAGAGAGAGAGAGAGAGAGAGAGAGAGAGAGAGAGAGAGAGAGAAAAAGGGGGGAGAAGACTGGAAGCCCTCTGTTTTAATTTACATCACACTCTCACAAAGACAGACCTATTGGGATGACAACAGGATCAGCAGCCGGGCATGGTGGCACACACCTCCAATCCCAGTACTTGGGAGGCTGAAGCAGGAGGATCACAGGTTAGAGGACAGCCTCAGCAAGTAGTGAGATGATTAGCAACCTAGTTTGAGACCCCATTTCAAAAATTAAAAAATAAAAATAGGGCTGGGGTTGTAGCTTAGAGGTAGAATGACTCTGGATTTAATCCCTAGGAAAGGAAGAAAGAAGAAAGAAGGAGGAAGAGGGAAGTCAGGAGGAAAAAAAGAATGGAAGGAAGGAAGGGAGAGAAAGAAGGAAAGGGAAACTAGGTATCAGTGGTCATCAGAGGCCACAGATTGAGTGAGACTGGCTTCAAAGAGAACAAAGGAATATTTTCAGAAATCTCCTTTCTCTTGCGTTTGCTGTTATGCATGTGACTATATCCCATTTGTCAGAATTAACTGAACAGAGCACCGCACACGGGTGGGTGTTTCTGTGTATAATTTGGAACTCAGTAAACCTTATTAAACACAAAGTGAGAAAATATTCAGTCACTTCAATGACTGCGAGACACAGAATGAGAATTGAAATTGCCCGAGGACCGTTTCCAGGGCCATGATTCGCAATCATGCAAGCTGAGAACTCCAGAGGTCTACAGCCCTGGAAGTGAAGAGGGGGAACCACTCGCCTGTATAACGATGTGAATGTGCCTTCTAGGATCACCCTGAGCAGCCTTGCAGAGATTAAGCAGCCAGCCTCCACTTTCTGGACCTCAGCTATACCACCCATTAAAACAAAGAGGATTGGCCAGAGAGGCTCCAAGGGTCCTCGAGACCAGCATGTCCTTTGGGGCAGAAGAAAACCCAAGGCTCTAAAGTGAGACTTAGGAATCATCACTCAGCACCTGGAGCCTGCTATGCCTTGGTACTCCTACTACCTACAGCCACTGCTCAGGGACTGAGGACGGCGGCAAGGCTGACTCATTGCGTAAGTGGGACCTGCTCAGCGGGAGGAAGACGGTCTTTCCCAGAGTCCCCCAAGCCTCCTGCTGCATATGTAACTGCAGTAGGCACCAGGGCACCTTCAGCCAAGCCGATGGGACCGCAGAGCTGACCAGCCCAGGAGTCTCGTGTGTAAATGAATGTACCTGCAGCTGTTCCCAGCAGCAAGTGTTCAGCTGGCTTCTGCCCAAAGGAAGAACAGGGATTCACATAGTTACTCTCCGGTTTAAGGGAAGAGCTCTACTAAGCAAACCACTTGGCTATCTTCCCCAAACAGGACCTAAAATAAAATAAAAAACAAATGGGAGGGAAGGAAGGGAAGAAGGGAGAGAGAGAGGGAGGGAGGGAGGGAGG
>PVLC010006468.1:0-69368 GCA_004027655.1 Graphiurus murinus
CATGGTTTTCCTGGTTTTCATCTTCTCTCTCTTTCCTCAAAGTAAATGCTCTCCTTACTTTGAATACTATAGTTAATTTTTCCTGTCACTAAATTTTATGTGTACAGGAATATATTTGTGTATGTATAAATGTATGCACGGTATCTTTTGCTCAGATTTTTATTTCTCAAGTTCATTTTTTCTGCATGTAACAATAATTCACAAACTGTATCACCACATAATTTCTAATTGTGTTAATATACAATATTTTATTATTCCATTCTACTGTTAATTTAGATTTTGTCCATTTCTATTATTAATACAGTAATACAACTATGAACTTTCTTTTTCTTTTTTTGGTACTGGGATTAAACGCAGAGTGTTCTACCTCTAATCTAAACTCCTGGCCCCATTTTATTTCTTATTTTGAAACAAGACCTCACTAAGTTTCTGAGGCTGGCCTCATACCTGTGATCCTCCTGTCTCGGCCTCTCAAGTACTGATATTACAGGTATCTGTGTGCCACTACACCCAGTGCAACTGTGTACTTTCTCATATACATTTTTAATAGACATGCATATGCATATCAGTTCAGAATAAAACTATGGATGAAATTTCTGGGTTATAGAATACACAGATGCTCATCATTAACAGCCCAATGACAAAATATTTTTTTCTTCCAGCCGTGTATGAAACATAGCCACTCCATATTCTCCTGCTTTTATTTGAGAAGAGTTAAAACAAAGAACAATAAATCATGATAAGGCACAAACCTAGAGAAAACAGACTTTAGGAGTAGTGTACTAGAACATGAACTTACATTGGTGCTTTTTCTTTTATTACATGCCATTGTCCTGAGTAAGCATGTGACTGACTCCTCCACATTTTCCCTCATCACCTTCTCCACCATCCAACTTTCCCTCAGTATCTGTGAAGCTCACAGGCTTTTGCTAGGAAGCTGATTCTGATTTTGAGACTAGAAATAGGAGAGATAGTTAGACCAAAAACCTCAGCATATTCTCATCCTCTAGCTATAGGTGTTGGCTCCATGTATATGATCCAAATTAGACTAGTGGCACACAAGATAAGATTTTCTGGTAGCTTTTGGAAAACAAGGCATCTTACTCTTTGTGAGAGAGCTCTTAGAAAAGTTTGCCTCTCTCTTTTTATGAATGTAGGCAGGGAAGCCTAGCAATGAAGGGTCAGTGCCAGCAAGCTGTGACCACGTTGTCCAGCCAAGATTGGATTGAAGCTTCATGGTGTCAACCATGAAGAATAGAAGAGTTAGAGCAAATCTGAGTCTTTAGATAGGCAGTTAAGAAGCTGAAGCAAAGCCTCCTGAAGCCCACCCTACCTCATTCTTTATAATTATATATGCTTATATTTTCCAATTTAGTTTGAATGTCTTCATACTTGCGATCAAAATTCATCTTATCTAATACAACCCCACAGATGTTTATTTGATATGGGATATATGTGGTTGTTAATAAAATAAATACATTTCATTTTATATACTGGAATACACACACACACACACACACACACACACACACACACACATACACACACACAGGAAAATTGATCCAGTCAAATAGATACACGTATTAAAAGCTGTTTGCATAACCTCAAAGAACTGAACCAGGTATGAGATAAGGAAATCATTCCAATTGGACAATTTACTCTCAGAATGTTTTTCTTTCCTGCCCATTTCTACCCTCTTTGCATGTACACACTCGTGTGTCCACATCCACACATGGAATAGCCTCTCAATAGGCACTGCACAGGTCACTTACAGAGCCTGGCTGAGAGGTACAGAATGCCACAGTCACTTAAGGGTCCACAAAAAAGAACAACTCATAATCCAGTTCTGTTCACAAAATGCCATGATGTCCAAGTTCTCCTGGAAGTACAGAGTGGGGTCCCCATCCTATCCCTATACACTGAGTTCTCTAAGCCCTTTGGCGATGCAAATGATGCAAACTCCCCCTCCTCTACTTGTTCCTGGACAAAGTTCTCCCTTGGTAAAAGCTGGAGGGCACCATTTGAAATGAACCAGCTTATACATGTGCCTTGCTCCTGCCAGTGTATTCTTTTGCAAACAGAGGAAAGGTTTCAGTGAGGCAGCTTATCACATCTATTAAGTTAAATTGCAAGCTTTGCCGTTATTCCTCGCACAGGGAGATCAAATCATTGGTATCTGTGATGGTGAGTTTATGAAATCCAGACATTATTAACTTTGTGCTGAAGGTGCCACATCTTCTATTGGGTTCAGGAATAAACTAATTTATTCTCCTAAGGGAAAATGAGCTAGAGGAATCATTTATTTTGAATGTTCTTATTGTTTGATGCACATACACTTCCAGATTCTTTGGTCCCAATTTCATTTAAAAACTTTGCAGCATAATGATTACACCCTTTGTTTTCAAAAATCAAAGTGTCAGCCGGGCGTGGTGGCGCACGCTTGTAATCCCAGAATTCGGGAGGCTGAGACCAGAGGATCCGGGTTCGCGGCCAGCCTCAGCTACCTAGTGAGGCACTCCGCAACTTAGTGAGACTCGGTTTCAAAATAAAGAATAAAAAATAGGTCTGGGGGTATAGCTCGGAGGTAGAATGCCCCTGAGTTCAATCCCCAGTACCGCCAAAAAAAAAAAAAAACAAAAAACAAAAAAATCAAAGTGTCAACTACTAATTATAATTTTGTATCTTTACATGAAAAATGAAGACAATTGTAAAAATATCAGTGGTGTGTGTGTGTGTGTGTGTGTGTGTGTTGCTGGAGGTTGAGTTCAGGGGCATTCTACCTTTAAGCTACATCACCAGCCCTATTTTATTTTTTATTTGGAAATATGGTCTCACTAAGTTGTTGAGAACCTGGCTACGTTGGTGAGGCTGGCTTTGAATCTGTTATCCTCCTGTCTTGGCCTCCCAAGAAGTCGAATTACAGGTGTCCACCACCATGCCCAGCTGGAATATAAGTGTTAATTAAATGAGAGAAGAATTTAAGTCCACAAAGTTATTTCTATGTCACGAAGGATATTTAACAGTAACTATTTTGGGTATTATCATTTCTCTGAAGAAAACCAGTTATCAAAAAACGATTCTGTCTAAAAATCTTAATGAAGTACACGCTCATGGAATATGTAGTTTATTAATGGAGCTAGACGATAGGCAAATCAGTAAGTGCATATCATGATAAGTGCTATGAAGCAATCAGTTTCCTGGTTGGAGCACAGGAAGGATGAGGTGGGCAACTGATGTAGATAATACAGTCAGGCATGGCCATTGGGAGGAGATGACGTGGAGTTGAAATTTCAAACATGAGATGATATAAGACATCCCAAGTATTCGGTTGAGGGGTGGAACACAGCAAGGATAGAACACAGCAAGGGTGGTATGTGGAAAGGGATGTGCAGACAAAGCCACTGCAATTTGGCCTGCTTCTTGGAATTCAGCCAGCTCTAAGGTCGCGTGATGATGTGAGATGGGGATCTCTCTATGTTAATGATACTTTTGGCACAAGAACCTCCCACTGGACTCTATAGAGCCTGATGAGGAAGGAGCGTAGGGAGCAGGGGATCCCTGTGAGAGTGGCTAAAGGAAGGAATAAAGGCTTATATAAGGTACTAAGCAGTGGATATTAACTTAAGAGTAGCATTAGCACAGCAGAAAAAAATGTACAGGAATTTCTAATATAAATATTAAAAGGTATCATTTTTTCTGTCCTATTTATCTTGGGAGATAAATCTTGACATATAAAATGCCCCACAGATGATTCATTTTATCTATAAAATAAAAGTCAACCCAAACTGTACCAACAAAAAACTAGTAAAATCCATGTTACAACAGAGTGAAATGCTGATATCCATCAACAGATGAATGGGTTACAAAACTATGGGGTATGTACGCAATGGAATTTTACTCAGCCATAAAGAATAACAAAATTATGTCATTTGCAAGAAAATGGAGGGACCTGGAAAACATTGTTACATGAGATTAGTCAGTCACAAAAAGTAAAAAATCAGATACTCTACCTAATTTGCAGAAGTTAGGGAGAAAGGGTCATAGAAAGGACTCTAGTTGAAGAAGGAGAAACCTTAGATGAGCAAAGAAGATGACCTAACTGAAGGTGATGGGAGGGGAGAGAGGAAAACCCACTAATGCACATGATGTACATTCATAAACATATCAAAGTCAGTCACTAAGCTGAACTTGAGAAGGGAGGAGGGGGAAGAAATGGGGTGGGAATTGGGGAAGGGTTAAATGAGACTGTGTGCATGTATGCCTCTACCAGCTTGTACCTCACACAGATGTATGATTACAGTGCACACATAAAATTAAATGAAAAAATAAATAAAAATATTTGAAGCATCAAAATAAATGAGTTTTTGTTATTGTTAATTCAACTACCCTCCTTACTCATGTTAGAGAAAGAAAAATATATATTGTCTTTAGGATGTACTTAGTATCAACAGATTAAAGATGCATCAATGAAAAGACAACTACTTTTATTTCTTATCTAAATGTTTGCTCTTCTGATATGCTGAAAAAGTACAGTTTTTTTCTCTACCAAACATACAGCTTTATTATGTCTATGAGAATCTGAAATACTTAATGAAAATATGAAACTCAAGAAAATGCATGATTAGTCTCACAGTGGCAAAAACCAAAAAATAAGTACCATAATTTATATATTTAGAATTTTCTATGTAACTTTAAGCAAACTCTCAACAAATAATGTCTATCCAGTGTGTTTTGTCTTATAAGCCCCTTCTATTCCCAAATGAAAACAAATTTTATCGATTAATCTTTATGTCTAAATTCAAATTATATATATGAAACTGTAAAAGCACAAATAAAAAAATGAATAATCTAATGTACAGCCTGGATATGCCAATTAAGATCTAAGACAGGAATTGGGGAATCTGTTTTTTTTTTTTTTTTAAGCTCATTTCAACACACACAAAGACATATACGCACTCCTTCACATACAAACAAAGCCAAGAATAAATTTGACTGAAGTGACCATTCTACGACTGACATTCTCAAGTGTTAGTGTGTAGATGAATGTCTTGTGGAACTTGTTATAATAAATATTCTGATTTGGGAATCTGGGTGGATCTGAGGATTTTGCATTTCTAGGGAGTTCCCAGGGGATGCTGATATCTCTGGTCTGAGACTCTTGGGCAGATGGCTTTGTAACAACATTTCAAAACTTTACAGAAATGAAATGCCCATTAACCTTTTCTAACATTATCTCTCAGACAGTATTGCTGAGATGACCTCCAAAATGTTTTTATTATGGCTATTTGAGAGTCATTTCAATTTCACTTATTTCCCTCTATAAGAACATTATTTTAAAATAAAGAGCACCAGGAAGAATTGCATTAAGATTAGTGCCTTTTGCCAGAAGTTCATGTTTGCTCTTAGCATGCACAACAGTCAAGACCATTTTCTTGAACTCCCTCCAGCCTACTTCTGCATAGACATTCTTAAGATGTGCACCATTTCAAGAATTCCTCAGTGAATGACCAGACTTTATTATCCCTAGGTAGTCTGCCTATGAATGCAGAGGTTATAACCTCCAGAATAGTCCAGGGAAAGAAACAGCTAACCTTGAAAGAGGGAAGCTCTTTTTATAAAAGACAAATTTAGAAACAATCCCAGATTATGCATCAACCCCTTTAATTTAGAACTCAGCTGGGACAGTTGTAGACAAGAAAAACTTTTATTTATTTGTGTATAAGGGCTCATTATTTTTCTTCCTGGAAAACATCTGCTTTTAGTTTTTCTCAGCTCATATTAGACGAAACCCTTGAATTAGCCTCTATGGATTTTGTTACATGGTTGGAGCCGTTTTATCAATCTAGCAGTGGTCACTTTATAACAATAATTATAACGGGCCAGTTTCTTAAGCCACTTGTCAGGCATTGTGCTAAGTACTAAATAAGCATTATTTTAATCTTACACAAGAATGTGAAATGAATACTAGTATTAACCCTATTTTAACAATAAGACATTTAAGGCTTAGCAAGGTTAAGCAACTTGTCCAAGATCATAAAAGAGACATAGGCATGCATCCAGGAAGCAAACCTAATACTTTCTAACTCCCATGGATATGTTCTTAATTTATTTGCTCTGTTTTACCATTCTATGTCTAAGTAAATATCTGGAAGAGTGAAAAAATATTTGTCACTATACTTCTTTTTGAAATAATCTACTAGACTATTCTTTTGGCATCCAATAAATGATGACTCAAAATTTTCAGTACAATTCTGGAAAGTAGCTTTCCTTCTAAGCGAGTATCCCTATCTTTTTATATTCTAATTATTCCCTGCAAGTCTAACAGACACTAGTAATAAAAGCAGTACAGAACCAACACATTTGGATTATTTATTTGTTAGGATGAGGAGGTGCTCTAGTCAAGCAAACAAAGCAATGTAATATATCTCCACAACTATTAAATAAAACAGTAAGTCTATATGTATGACAGATAAAAGGAGAAGAGAGGAGAGGAGAAGAAATAGAGAGGAGAGAGAGAGAGAGAGAGAGAGAGAGAGAGAGAGAGAGAGAGATACTTTTCAAAAATGTACTTCCGCATGAATGATTTAAATGGTAATAACTTCCATTATGATGACATCTGCTGGGCCAAGCATATTCTTTTCTTTTTGAATTTACTTGAAAATTTTCTTGCCAGAGGGCATCTTTTCTCCTAAACTAGCAAGATTTGGGGCATAGGATTAGCACTCTATCTGGAAGAATTTGTCAGTACTCTGGAAAAATGGACTGAGCCTCCAGAGGGATTTTTCCTAGCAGGTGACTGGTTTCTATGCATGCAATGAGGCCTTTCCTGTTGAGAACAGGTTGAACATTGCCCAGTCCACTCTACCAATGTGGGCACTATTAAATTAATGCTTGTTTAAGATTTCTATGCTCACTGAGTGCATGATGTAAGACGCTGGCTATTTTATGAATTTCCTGCATGTGTTTTTATAGTGCTCCTTATAGCAAATCTATACTATTGATTACTCTTAAAATTTCATCTTCTATCCTTACTCTCATCCACACTAACATTTTCTACAATAATTATTTATCTAAATATTTATTGGTATATATATATATATATATACATGTATACGTATACACACAAATATTTATGGGTATATATACAAATATATGCAGACATGGGTGTGTATACATGCACAATCATACATACACACATATTCAAGATATATATATGTATATATATACATATATACATACATAAAACTACATTATAGAGTATGTAAAATGTATCAGTGTCTGAGGTGATTGAAAAATGGTGACATATCTGGTTTGAGTACATATATATATGTATATATACGTGATAATACAACAATTTCATGTCTGATAAGATCCCTTCTATACCATATATTCAGAAAAATAATCTGAAGTTAGAGATGAGATGGGAAAGTTTGTATTTTAAGCTTGTATTTTTTCTTCTTAAGTTTAATCCTAAACCACAAATTCACTGAGGGCTGATAAAATGGCAGTAGCAGCTGTTGCAAAGGTTTGTGTTGTCCCTGGGTCTGGAAGATACAACTGTCCCATGTCGGGAGAGGAGGGCTTTGGAATTTACCTGGGGCAGAGGTAAGCTCTAGAGAGTTTATTCCTCCTTCAGAGTCTCCCTTACTTGGCTTCCCTCCCAGCTGTGTAAGGGAGTTTCAGTTAGGTTTGGCCATATAAGACTGAATAATAGAAATATCACATGACTCTTTCATCAGTCAAAATAGGTAATTTTATTTATATGATTATAGTACATCAGCTGCTTGTGTGAAACTCCAGCTTGGGAACATTTGCTATAATAAAAGGCGACTTAAAGTCTACAAGTACATTTTTCTTCAGGGTACCAGGTTCTTAACAATCAAAGATAAATGAACCGCCCTTGCCTTCAGTGCAAGTTAGAGGAAAAAAATACAAATACTCACGCCCTGGGGGAGGCAAAGGCAGCAAGACTGAGCTCTCCTTAGTAGTTCAATTGAGGGGGGAGAGGCCTGTCTGGCGGTTTGTGGGAGTGAATCTAATTATCACTCTCTTACTTTCATTAATAAGTTGGAGCAAGTTAACTTCTCAAAGGAGGAAGAAGTAGACTTTATGTCTGAATTTTTATACTACATTATGATAATTGAAGCATCACTTTCACATAGTTTTTTTTTCTTAAGTCTTTCATGAGCCTGGACAGGTGGTTAGGAAGAACATCAAATATGATAAAGGCAAAAATAATGATTACAAGCTGGGTGTGATGGTGCACACTTGTAATCCCAGCATTTGGGAGGCTGAGACCAGAGGATCCTGGTTCACGGCCAGCCTCAGCTACCTAGTGAGACACTCCACAACTTAGTGAGACCCTGTTTCAAAAAATAAAGAATAAAAAATAGGGCCGGGGTATAGCTCGGGGGTAGAATGCCCGTGAGTTCAATCCCCAGTACCGTAATAATAATAATAATAATAATAATAATAATAATAATAATAACAACAACAACAACACATGGTGTATTTATACATGGGAGAGCAGAGCACTTTGGAAAACCAGAGAGAACATTTTAGTACATTTCAACTCATCTGTACAGTTTAATTAATTGAATTCAGCATCAGGTGAACAATTTCACTGTTTTGTACATTGCTCTAATTCTCTGTTTCTCCTTTCCCACCAGTGATTCCTGGTAAAAATCCTGTTGAGGGTAGCCTGTGTGGTTCTTGACCAATATTTTTGTTTCCTTAGCTTTACTAGCCAAAAATCGGATGATGACTATGAAGATTATGCTTCTAACAAAACATGGGTCTTGACTCCAAAAGTTCCTGAGGGTGACGTCACTGTCATCTTAAACAACCTGCTCGAAGGATATGACAATAAGCTCCGACCCGACATAGGAGGTATGACAAAGCATCTGTGGTGTGCTATAGAGAGGGACACAAACATGTGTCTACCTAATCAAAAGAAATCATCAGCATACTCAAGGGCCAGAAAGATTGGGGAGGCTGAAACAAGAGGTTCACAAGTTTGAGGCTAGCCTCAGCAACTTGGTGAGACACTGTTTTAATATAAAAAAATTAAAAAGGGATGAGGGTATAGCACAGAGGTAGAATGCTCCTGGGTTCAATCCCCAGGACCTAAATAAATAGATAATTAAATAAATAAATAAATAAATGGCATGTAAATAGCATTCAAACCTGGGGTTGGGATGGTTATTGATAAGTTCAGTATGAAAAAATATGATTTTTCAAAGGAAGTTTGAGAACTAGAAATTCAAATTCTCCAAAATAATCCAGGCAAAAACTGTAAAGTGACAACTTTTTATGAAATAGCATCCAAAAACAAAAACAAAAAATAAAATAAGAGTAGACAGGATTTAGTGGTTACCTATTGCTTTATGCCAAACAAGAACAAAATCACAGTGGCATACAACAAAAACCACTTATTTATCACTTCACTGGGAGATGGGCTGATCTAAACTAAGCCACACTGGGGCTGCTCACTTAAGATGGTAGTGCTCTCTGCAGCTTTCATTCTGCTCCTACAGTCAGCTCACTAGCTGAGAAAAATCCTTTTTGTGACCACAGAAAAGAGCAAGAGAGGAAGTAGAAACTCCTAAGGCTTAGTGCTTAGGCTTCGAATTGACACGATTAGTTTTGTCTGTATATTATTAGTCAAAGCAAGTCTGGTCAAGCCCAAAGTCCAGAGACAGAGGAGCGGCTTCACTGAGGTGAAGGCAAAGAGTGGGCGCCACTTCTGAATTCGATCCCCCTGAATTTTTTCTATCCACCATAGAGAGTTTGAGCATAGCACTTTCAAGGGAAATTAGTAAAGCTGAGAAGAATGTACTTGTTGAACGGAAGCCCAGAATGATACCATGAATCTCTGTTCATTAAATGTTTAATGAAAATGGAGCACATGCATCTGACCATGGATGTTATACTACAGGGTTTTAATATCCGTCCTCTCTGACAAATAGATGTATAATGGGCTTCCATATGGTTTCCTCATATTATTCGTGCAGTTACAGCAACTAATCATTCCTTGAGGAAGATTGATCTGGGCTTGGCTAGAGGTGTGTGAGGTTAAAGTGGTCATAAAAAGAATCAGCAGGGACCACCATTTCAAAAACAATTCATATTGTTTATGGTTCTTTAAGTCTATTCCATGTTCTCAATGTAATTCTTTCTGGATCACAAAGTAATTATTTTCTATATAGGTAAGGGCATGCTAAAATATGAAAATAGATTCCAAAGTTTGAAGGGAAAATGGCAAAATTTGTGATATCTGAGAGGATGCAGAAAAGCCAAGAGTAGTATCTTCTGATTCCTATATTTTATATACTTTTAAAATGATAATCATCCAGGCATGGTGGTGCATGCTTGTAATCTCAGTACTTGGGAGGCTGGACAAGAAGATTACAGGTTCAGGGATAGTCTCAGCAAGTAGTAAGATTCTCATCCACCTAGTGAGACCCTGTTTCAAAATAATAATAAAATAGGGCTGGGGGTGTAGCTCAGAGGTAAAATTGAATCTTGGGTTCAATCCCCAGTGCCACAAAAAATAACACAATATAAAATAAAATAAAATGATAATCAGCTTCAAGACTCTTTTATGCTTGCTTGTTGTAATTATATGCTTAAAAGAATGCATTCCTTTGAAAATGATTAATCAAATGTAGTGAATTAGTAACTGGTACCAAATTAGCTGTGAATAAAACACTCTAGTGTAGCTAAGTAAGTTTATTCTGGAAAATAAAGACTAAAACAACACAATGTTGTATTTCTCCCTTGTGCACATCTCTCTATGGTTCTCTTTTCAGTGAAACCAACATTAATTCACACAGACATGTATGTGAACAGCATTGGTCCTGTGAATGCTATAAATATGGTGAGTTTCAAAATAAAATTGTCTTTTTTATTAGCATGGTAGTAACAAGAATCATGTCAACAAAATTTAAAAAATTAAGTTTAAGATTTTGTTAAGGGAAAGATAATCTTTCAGATCCATTTGTTTTCTCTTGTAATTTGAAGACAGTTAAATTTTGAGAATTAAAAAAAAGAATTAAATATGATCAAATAAAAATTAATCTGTGTAAGTATGCTATACTATGGAAATTCAGCAATTATTCTGTGCTTGACAGGTGCTAATTACTATACAATAAAATACAATACTGTGCCACTTTTTAGAAAAGTGATGGTGTGGCTATGGCATAGTTTGCTTCAAATCAGAAATGTGTCTCAGAAGACTTGGTACATCAGTTATAATAATAAATGCAACTTCATTTTTATATACTATTTTCTACCAAAATCTGAAATGAGGAACTAGACTCAGTGTTTAATAGAAAAGATTAAAATAGAAGACTAGAAAACTAGAAGGTCAAAACATGGTGGGGGTGGAGGTGGGATGGAGGGATTGCTACTGGCATCTAGATGATAGAAGCCAAGGATGTTACTGAACATCCTTAAATGAACAGGACAACTTTCCACAGCCAAGAATTAGCTGTCTCAAAATATCAGGACAAATTTTGCTCTCTGGACATGGGAGGAAAAGAATTATACCAGGGTTATGACCCTGTATCAGCATTTGTTTAGACAGGTCTATTTTTTTCATAACAATATTAAACTGTTCTACAAAAGATGGATGAGGTAGTAGCCTTATCAGTAAAGCTATCACTTCCTTTTGGAGTATTCAAAGCCAAAGTAGTGTTGCCTTATATTGGTAATAAGGACAAGAATGGAATATACAAATACTCCACAAAATTTTTGTATTAAAATGTTTATCTTTTTTATAAACAGGAATATACAATTGATATATTTTTTGCCCAAACATGGTATGACAGACGTTTGAAATTTAATAGCACCATTAAAGTCCTGCGATTGAATAGCAATATGGTGGGGAAAATCTGGATCCCAGATACTTTCTTCAGAAACTCCAAAAAGGCAGATGCACACTGGATTACCACTCCCAATAGGATGCTGAGAATTTGGAATGATGGTCGAGTGCTCTACACCCTAAGGTATTTCTTTTAGAAAAGGATAAGGGTATCTTCTGGGAATAAAACAGAATTAATGATATGGCTTTAAAAATGAATGAAATTTCTATTCTACATTAAGGTTGGCATGTTTGATTAAAATGACATATGACTCTACAAAATCAGTTTTTGCTGTTACCAATAAGTACCAACCATAGGTGCTAATTTTCTGTGACTAATGTGAGAACATTGTTTTCTCACAAACTCACAGGAAATGCCCCTGCCTTTGAGATATCATGTGACTTTGGCACCAATCTTAATCTTTTGGGTGTGAGTCCTGCTACTTTAGAATATGGAAACTAAAACAGTCAGCTAGCTTTGGGATGACCAGCTCTTATGCTTGGAAATGTCTTCATTTGTAAGAAAATCATTGCTGAAGGAGAATGTTTGATGTGGAAATCTCTACGCACTCTTCTCATTTTAGTTATAGGATGATAAGCCCTTAGAGTATATCGCCTTCCATTACCTGTCACCCTTCTCCCCATGATATGGGTAGGCCGTGTGACATGATTTATTATTTGTTTTGGGATCAGATGTGTTTTGGGAAAGTTGAAGGAGCTCTCTTATACCTCTTGGACTTAAATATTACATGATATTTGGAAAGTTTTCTATGTGAATTATTTTATGCCATTAATTTAGCCTCTTTCTCACATGCACTTAAAATATCTTTCCATTGAAGTTTTTTATTGGCAAAAGTACAATATTAAATAGCATAACAGATAAATACATCTATGTCAGGACCAGGAAGATCTGGCTATGGTTCTTTACTCTGTCTTTCCAGCTGCATGAACTAAGGTGACTCTCCAGAATTTCTGTCTACGAGACTTAGGGGAATCTGTACGATAACGGGATTCTTAGTTTTAGAAAATTTCTCAAAGCTTTGTTTGCATGATGATTTGTTCACGTGATGTTTTTGCTTCATATGGTGTTTTTACTTGGTTGTGTTTTTTATTTAGATGAGTTGAGTGAGAAATAATGGAAATTATTGAGAAAGAAGGCACTACCCTCACTCTTCTCAATAATTGAATTCGAGTTCAACTCTGAACTCTCCTTCTTTAATTTCTATAAAATACAGATAATGATTTTTTAACATCCAGAGCAGTTATAAAGATAAAATGGGGTGATATATCAAATGCTTAGCAAAGCCTCATCTATATTAAGCATAAAAGACATTTGAATTACTTGTATACATTTTCAGTTAGAAATGTGAATAATACGATTCCTCTAGATCTCTGAGACCTTGAACTGCTAGCATCCAAATGATTCACGTTATATGCACTTGTGACATATATGTTATGCCTAATATATTCAACATACAAAATATAATACTTTAAAATGGCTCCAAAGCCTTTTTTCAGGGTTAGATAAGTTAGTAGGAAAAAAAATTATTAACAACTTCAAAAGAACTCCATTGAATCTATTTTATACTCGTTGTGGGTTTTATTAAATTTGAGATAAAGTAATGACCGAAATTAGAAAACTAGTGGAAATCAGGGTCTGTTTGATGAGTCAGAGCTCCGTCTAGCTTTTGAGATATGAAGGAAGTCAGTCACCCTATCTCATCTCTTATCATTCTCACAATGCCATGGTCATTTTTACTTCTATCAATTTGAGGAATCGCTACAATATTTAATTATAAAATCCACCTCCAAAATGTCACTCATGAGATTCAATTAAGGCTTACATTGTTTTCAGTCTATATACTGAGATTACTTTATTCTGGTTGCTTATCTATAACAAGCCATAAGTGAGTGTGTGTGTGTGTGTGCGTGTGTGCATAGATGTACATGTCTGTATCTATATATTTGCAGTCTGTCTCTATTATTATTATTTTCAACTTCAATAATTCAAGTTTAATTTGGAAAGATAATGCTAATAAATTATTAAACTTAATTATAATTTCTTTTATGAATAAAACTAATCTCTGTGAAGAGCATGTAATTGCAGAATGGCAATGATTAAAACCTCCAGCTTTGGAGACTGATAAACGTAGGTCCAAATCTCAACTATTCCCTTAGTTTTGTGACTTTGGACAAGCTCAAGTACAATAGAGCCATAATAATACTTGTTAAATGAGGAGAATTCACTTGTGTCCAATCTCCAGTGCTTCATAGATAATTAAGAATATATTTACAGATCTGTAATTGTTCTACTACAGTACAGAATAATAAATCTCCCTAATTAAAGTTATGCTAATTGAAAAATATTTTAAAATAATTTTTCATAAACATATTTTTTGTGTCTTTAATGGTGATATCTGCACATCATCAAGAAAAAGTGCTAGCAAATACAAAACTTAAAAAATGTCAATCTGTGACCTTTACAATTTGGGATCATATTCATGCTTCTCCAAAAGTGGTCAGAACATCTGGTCTTCCTTCAGTCTTCTTCTCCCTTGTGGCATGTTAACCCAAGATTTAACACTCAAAATCTCTGTGTTATAAGAGACAATCCAGACTCAAACTAATTGAGACACGCTGGCAAACATTTTTCTAATATGCCTGAGCATATGTACTTAAGATTTCTTGTTTGCCATTAGATATTCCTCTACTGTGTAACATACCACTTAATGACTTCATAGTGTTCCACTTCACAGGGTAAAAATGCATAAAAGGCATTTTTAAATTTACCTATAGCAATTTAAAGCTAACAGCTGAAAAGCACTTACAAACAGAAGGTCCTGCTTTAATTAGCAGATAAGATCTGAGGATTGTCAGCATGCATTTATACTCAAACAGTAAATGAGCTTAAGTTCTTAAAACAGTTTGTTCTGTTAAGTTAAATATATTCACCGAGCTATCTCATGTGTACAATTATTTTGAGAAAAATAAAGAAAACAAAACACAGAAATTAAATGATCACACACATATTAAATAAATGGAATTGAAGTGAATGAGATACAAGATGCTATGGTTTGGTTTGCAAAACAACAACAGAACTGAATAGATTACATTGAGCCTTAGTTTTTGCCTGGACTTAGCAGATTTCTTCAAGGAGGATCACTTTCTTGCTGTCAGTCACACTGTGAGATATAGTCTAGAAATCATGCTAATGAACATTTTAAAGGCATTTCTAGTTATGTTTAATATCTTTCTATTTAGGTTGACAATCGATGCCGAGTGCCAGTTACAGTTGCATAACTTCCCAATGGATGAACACTCTTGTCCCCTGGAGTTCTCCAGTTGTACGTAATATTCCTTCCCTGTTCTGTATCCCATCTTTCTTCCCTGTTCTGTGTCCCATCTTTCTGGTTGCAATGCCAATTAGTTGGGAGAATCACTGAGCATTGCAAATGGCTTTAAGCCTTGTTGTTGACTTGAACAATTTGACAGTCCCTTTTATCATAATCCCAGCTTGTCCCAATTAGGCAATTCCTGCAGAAGAATGGATCTCTTTCATCAGAAATTACAAATAGGTTTTTGGGTTGTAAACTTTTAATAAATTGGCGGTGGTTTCCTGGAGTCCTTTGTCGAGACTGGGCCCAGGAGAAGAGTGTAGCAGCACACTGCTTGTTAAGACCTGCCCCACTGAAATATTTTCTGCTGGTATAATATATGTAAAATGCCTGGGATGCTACCTGACACAATTAGACTCAATAATAGCATGGTTTCTTATTAACTATAAGTATTGTCACATAATAAAATGTACTCAAGATTACCTATGGCAAATATAACACAGATGACGCTGCAGTAAACTTCATAGGTGCCCGAACCCAAACAAGCAACCTGCAGTTTCCCAATGTGTTTGCCTCATTATTTGTTCAACATATATTTCAGCTCACTTTTCTCAGCCTTAATTATGGTCTGCCAACTGTGCATATTAGGCAGAATAAAAAATTGTGTGAGGATGTTAAGTTTATACATTCATTTATTTATTTTAGTGCTGGAGATTGAATGCAAGGCCTTTTACATGCTAGGCAAACACTATACCACTGAGCTACACCCCCAGCCTTAAATTTGTGTTTTTATAAATATACCTTCCACAAGCCGGGCGTGGTGGTGCACCCTTGTAATCCCAGCATTTGGGAGGCTGAGACCAGAGGATCCTGGTTCGTGGCCAGCCTCAGGTACCTATTGAGGCCCTCTGCAACTTGGTGAGACCCTGTTTCAAAATAAAGAAAAAAAAATAGGGCTGAGGGTATAGCTCGGAGGTAGATGCCCCTGAGTTCAATCCCTAGTACCGCAAAAAAAAAAAAAAAAAACCTTCCACTCAGGGAGTCAGAAAGATGCCTAAGAACCAACTAAATCATAACCATGGTTTTAAAAAATATCAATGACCAAAGAAACAATCATTAGTTTCTCATATCAATTCCAGTGGAGACCACAGGAAAACTATAAAATGCACAACAAACATACTTAGAAAAATTCCCAGTACAAATATATTTCATGGAAGGTGGTTGCTACATATGCTAATTTATCATGCGAACTTTACCGTTTCCCCATAGATGGTTATCCACGTGAAGAAATTGTCTACCAGTGGAAGCGTAGTTCTGTTGAAGTGGGAGACACAAGATCTTGGAGGCTTTATCAATTTTCATTTGTTGGACTGAGAAATACCACTGAAGTAGTGAAGACAACTTCAGGTAAGATGCACTCAAAAAGAACTTTAAGTGACTTTTCTAGAGTTAAGATTCTGACATATCTGACTTGAAAGGCTTTCCAATGCCTGTCTACAAATGATAATCAGAAAATTAATGAAGTGTTTTAATTTCCTTGAGAAAATTATAATTGGTATTCTAGTAGAATAGATAAATATAAATGTATTCTATCAATTTGAAGCAAATTGGATTCAAATTGGATTAGTAAATTATTTGCTAATTTATTTAGGCAAAAAAATGAATAGCAATTATTTTTAAAAAGAAAATATTTATTAGGTGTAAGTTTATTGTTTCTTTTGGGAAATATGTTTTCTAATATACTGAAATTGCAGCATTTAAAGCAATCACACAGATAATATACCTTCCACAAATGTAGGAAAATGAGTGTAATGGATGTACATTCATTATCTATCCTGAAATTTAATATTTCAAATTGGCTCTATCCATGAATAGGAGACTAAGCTTTGGATACTGGACAGGCCTGGGTTCTATTCCCAACTCTGGCTGATCAGATTTATTGAACTTCTGAGGGGATCTAGTTTCTCAAATACCAGTGTAGATAAAAACAACTACTCATAGAGATTCTGTCTGTATGTTAAAAATAAATAAATAAATAGACCGTGTGGGGTGATACCTGGTATTTGGAGAGAACTGAATCAACAGTGCTTTTTACTAATGTTAGACTTACCAGGTGTGCATGCAGCATAATGTGGTCTGTACTTTAGATTTTCAAGAGAAGCTACAAGTCAGTATTTTTATCTGAAATCTTATGCTTTTTAATGGTATTATTTAATTTATTTGATTCTCCCTGTGGGGCACTTTAGACATATTTCCAGACCAGATCTGTCTCATGTGTGCTTAGTTGGAACTTTCTGCAAGGCTGAGTGTACATTCTGTGCAGACTGCTCTAATTACTCCTGCTAAAATCAGGATCTGGGGGAAGGTTCACTCAGTGCTGTGTGCATGTACATCCCTATCACTCTGAACTTCATTACAATGAGTGGTTATGATGTGCCAATAAAAGTCTATTTTTAAAACATTAAGCATTTAATATGAGAGTAAAATAATCATGTGAATTTAAATATGGCTCAATATCAAAAATGTTATGCTCTCAACTTACTACCTATTAAGACATGTGATTTGAACCAGGCTTGATGGTACATGCATGTAATCCCAGTACTTGGGAGGCTGAGATAGGAGGATTGCAGGTTCAAGGCCAGCCTAGTCAATGTAGGGAGGCTCTCAGAAACTTAGTATGACCTTATTTCAAAATAGAAAAAAAAAAAAAAAAAGGACTGGGGGTATAGCTCAGAGGTAGAATGTCCCGGGGTCCAACCCTCAGCACCAGTAAATATATTAAAATAAAAAGGGGGATAGGGATGTAGTAAAGAGGTAGAATGTCCTTGAGTTCAATCCCCATAACAACAGCAAAAGATATGCCCTTTGAACTAGATTTCTATGAGACTATTGCTTTATTCACACATAATTGTATCTGAATTTTTTCCTAAAATTGATAGGACAAAGTATTATACTGAATAATTTGGAATATGTGTTGATCTGTCATACAAAGAGAAACAAATTTAGGCCCTAGAAGAAGATGCAAATTTAAGGTACTACCTTCAAAAGCACCATTTTCTAAATCATGGAGTAATTTTTCCAGACATTGTTTTCAGTATTTGCAAGTTTCTTCTGAGGGCTCTCTTTGTTTTGCAAAAAATAAGCAGAAAGGTCAAAGCAAAGCTTGAGTATATTTTTGAAAGGTGGCCTTCTGTTCACTTATTCAAAGGAAATCCTGACTATCAAGTACTAGAACAATCTTTCATTTCATTCAGAGAAATAAATAAAAAAGAAGTTCAGGATTGCCTTAGAAGTGAAGTCTTCCATCTGTGAAAGAACAAATGTGTGAAGATAATCTCCAATTCTGTATGCTTCTAGAATGGAAAGTTGGGCATTAAGTTATGCTGTATATTTATATTTCTATATTTTTTCTAGTGCCTAAAGGGGAATGCACAAACATGTGACTAGCATATTTTTGTTGTTGTTGTTTAGTCACTTTGGGATAGAGCATCATTAAGATCAGATGACCAGAACTAAAGGGCTGATTTTACATTACAGGGATAAATATTACTCCTTCCTCAATGTTCATATGTAGGATGGGGAGAGGGTGGCATTTAACTGACTACTAAGGGATATTTCCAGGAAAAAAATTATTCACTAATTTTACCAAGGCTCCACAAGGCTATTAATCTTCCTCTAAAAATCACAGAAAATTTGTATTGAAAACATACTAGATTTGATATCTGAGTAGCTTCCTTTAAAGGATTTCACCAATTTCTTTGTGAATTTTAATATGATAGGCCCCACATTTAGTATTCTTTCCATTCCTTGCTGTGTCACGTGTGTGTGTGTGTGTGTGTCTGTCTGTCTGTCTGTCTGTACCATTTGATTGGCCTCTATGAGGAGGAAGGGCTACATTGGAACCTAGCATAGACACTTAGGACAATTGATTTTGTAACAGCTGGATGCTTTTGTTTGATTTTTTAATGCCATTCTTCTCTTAGGAGAATAGCCCCCATAATCAGTTAATATCTACAAAAATATGACTAACTTTCTTGGGAATTTAGCAAAATTTCAAATGATAATCCTTTGGAATCTTAGTCATTATTATGATGTGGTTTTCTTCTAGACTTATAATAAGTGAATTTCCCTTCAAGAAGCTTCTGTTGTCATGGGGCAAGAATATTGCCTAGAATGTAGCATAGCTTAGCACCGGGTGATTTAAACTGTATTTGTTCAAGCTTTGATGCATATAAGATGTGACTGTACTGCTGGTTACACAGTGTTCCAGAAAATTCTGTTGTAAAAGGACAGACCCCAAGTTGCCTTGAGACTAAAGGAGTCACAGAGATACAAAATTGCAGTGAGTGTGATGTGTTGGGGAATTACTGACAGAAGCATGGATAAGGGCAGCAGTAAGAAGAGTGGATCCCTGAGAACTGGGTCAGAGGGAGGGGCTTACATAATGGTCAAGCTAAAAATGGCTTTTATCCAAGCCAGAATGTACCTGCACCTATCTCAACCTCACATCAAAAAATGTCAGACACATTCCTGGAGCTGACAGCAGCAGGGTGTGGTAGCAAAGCTTGCTCACCACTCTAATGGTATTTATTTATAGTATTCTGGGAGCTGGGTGGAGGGAGGAGATCAGGATCTTGGACTAGTCATAGCCCTGATGACTCAAGGTGGCCACTGATCAGGTCAAGCTGCATCCCCACACTTAGTATATAGTCTTAAATGGGATTATTGTTTTTTAGTAAAATAAATGTATTTTTTAGAATATTAGGAAGTGTGAAAAATCAGAACCAACTGCCACAAATAGAAGTTTATATCCAATACAGTAAGAAAGAAAGCAAACGTTCTTAAATTTTAAGCGCGTGTATTCATGTTGTCACCCAGACTCTGAATGCGTTGAAGAAGAGAGGAAGAGAGACATCAGAGTTAGAGTACAGCTCAACTAGTACCAAAATAAAGCTTTGTCCTTGATATAATGAGGACAGAGGGAATATTTTATAGGAAAGAATTTTCTCACCAGGAAATTTAATGATAGTCACTTTATCCACCATCTGAATCATCTCCCTTAGAGTTTTATCTGTACCATACTTGAGAAAAAATATTTCCTTGATGGTAGACAGGCAAGACTTGAAGAGTATCGTTAATTCAGAGTCAATACATCAGAGTGAATTCCGGATCCATGGTTTCTCCTTCAAACCATCATCTCCCCCTGACTGTTCTATATCTGGCAGAAACAGTGCCATGGCCCCAGTGAGCCGGGATGAACACTCAGAGTCATGTCTCTGCCTCCCACTTCTAATGAATCATGAAGGCACTTATGTTCTGAAAATCTTGTATAACAGTCCTCTTTTCAGTTGTCATCGCCACTGTCCCAGTTCACGATTTTGCCTGTTCTTATCTGGACGACATCAGTAGCTTATTAAGTTATGTTCCCGCTGTCAATCTCTCCCTACTAAGGTCTACGCTTTACACAATAATAACACAAGCTAACACTTACTGCTCACTATCTACATGCATCATAAAGCACTGTGTGCAAATGACCTACTTTAATTCTCAAAAGCAGAGCCATTCCTATGATTATTATCAACACTGATGGTAGGTATCACGGCCAGTGAGGAAACCGACTTCAAGGGGTTCATTTATTTGCAGGAATCAAGTACAAGCACTAGGGCATAAATTCAAGTGACCCGCTTCCAGACACATGCTCTTAATCATTATACTATTTCACTCCATGGTGGCCCAGTGAGTCCCTGATGGACAATTTTCAACATGTGTCAAGAATTCACCAGGTTCAATTAAACACAAGCTGTTATTTCTAATATGTAAGAACCTGATCTCATGAAGTTTCCAGGACACTTTTCAATAATATCTCAGATTGTGACAGAACTTACCTGTTAGTATTTTTCTGAATTTAAACTGGTCTGACCTAGGCTCACATTTAATCTCAGTTTCCCTTCCCTCTGGCTTGGCTTCTTAATTCATCCACACCATTTTTATCACTATGACTTTAAGGATTAAAGAAACAGTACCTCCTCAATGACAGCACACAACAGTTTCTAAGAATGGGGACTCTCAAAGTCAGGCAGGTCAATATCAACACCAGTTTTGCCACTTGATAGAGGTCTGACTTTGGATAAATCATTGAATAGACTCAAGTCTAATATGTCTACTACCATAGGATTGCTCTAAGCATTAAGTTAGATATTCCATTAAAAATGCTTAAAACTGCCTGACTCCTGGGAAGCACTTAGTCAATGAAAGGCCAAGTTATTCCTATTACTATCATCATCGTTATTCCATCAACTCCCCTCAGGGCATTCCATTAATATTATGAAAATGGAATTGCAGCCTCACGTTGCTTAGGCACTTGTTTTATTTCCCAATCTCTGGGTGTTTGTGTCAGTAAATGCAACAATAATATTGATGAAACTATATCCATATATACATATATATGTGTTTAATTATTTCATTAAATAAAAATATATTTCATTAATTAAATAAGCAATATAGAATCTGATCATCTATTTTCCCATTGCTCAGTGTTTAAACTAGAAGAGTTGATTCCATTCATGTTGCCACGATCTGTTCACCAACTTCTCTCCATGAATTTTTGTGTCAAGCAGAACTTTGTTTCCCCATGTTCCCATCCTGACATGTGGGCTGGAGAAGTGAGTAAAAGAGTTTCCTAAGGGGACTTAACATTCTTAGGATCCAGATGCTACTACAATGAATAAAAAAGAAATGTATCATGGTCCTCTTCTATTAGAATGCCTTGAAAGCTTCCATGCTGTCTTTAGCAATGCCTCCGAAACATCTATGTTTCATGAGGCATCTTATAATTTTTTGTCATATCCATATTTCTTAGCTATTATTCATTTCCTTTGTGATTTTAACCTACCTTTGGAGCTTAGATTCCATAGGCTAGCTTTTTCCTTGTGTCTATTACAAAAAACATGAAAACAAAAGTCTATGAAGACCAAAATTAATCTTCCTCTCCACCATTGGAACGCAGATCACAGTTTTAGAAACAAGAGATCCATGACTAAAGTCTATACTAGTTGCCTGATTACTAAAATATCTACATTCTACTCTTTAGCTTTCGACATGGTATGTCATTCTCACAGTATATGATTTTCCTCCCCTCTAATTTCCTGGATATGTTGCACCTACTTCAACATCTCTAGTTATTTTGATTCTATTACTTAATGCCAAGCCCAAACTTTTGTACAAATACCAATGTATACATGTAATTGAAATAATTCTTTGAATGGAAAAAAATTGCTACTTCCTTTCAGGCTGAGTTTGAATTTAGATATCTTTGGAAAATAAAAAGTCACATAGGAATTTCCTCATTACTGAGGTGAGCTACTATTTGGGGGGAGGAAAGAAAAAATAAAAAGACACAAGCTAATGGAACACTTTTGTGGAAGAAGTTGGAAGGGGGCAAACCCATTAAATGATAAAAGAAAAATAAGCAATTAGATTTTCAGTCTTGCAGTCTATTTTTGAGTTTCAGTGAGACTGGAGCCAATTTTAATCAATACTAAATTATTCCAACTGCTTGAAGTAACTTAATGTCTTAAATTAGTGAATGATTATATAATATAGATTTTTATTTTATTTTTAAGCTTCAATTTAGAAAAGTTACTCGGGTTTCCGGAAAGGAAAATATATGAATTATGTAACAAGAGCTGGGAGAGGAACAGCCCTGTGAAGTCGTTTTTCCTCTCTGAGGTGGAAGGACATCATCTATAAAAGGAATCCATTTGACCATATGCATCTTTTTGTCTTAAAGGAATTTATTTCTTATTTTTAATATGCTTTTATTGGTGTCTTATAGTCTTATGCCATAATTTAGTTCAGAGTGATAGGGACATACATGCACACAGCCCTTGGTGAGCTTCCCCCTTCCCACCCCCTCTCCTGGCCCCTCCCCTTCCCTGTACATGATATTGAGATTTGCATTGATAATTTCACATATGTATCTAATGTCAATTGAAGTGTTCCATTCATTAGTTCTCCTTTTCCCACATTATCACTCTCCCCCTAGACCCCTCCACTAAATGTTCTTTAAATTAAGTTCCTGTCCTGGAGAGTGCTCAAACTCAACAGAACCCAGAAAGAGAAAGCCAAGTAGCCACCAGGGTCCAGACACCACAGTCTTAACATCCACCCTGGCCTGATGTACCGGAAAGTGCCAGCTCTCCACAAATCACCTTTGTTGAGTAGAGGGAACCCCCCAAATCTCCAGGGATTATACTTGCTGGGAATGTAATTTCCTAATTGACAATTTCTTTAAATAACATGTGCTTTGTTGTTTTGGCACAGGGTCATAAAAAACATAGTTACTCTCCTTGTCACTTTCTCAGAACCCCTAATATAACCAAGGATGCACTATAGATGTCCTGATGTAGGAGTTACTTCCTTTAGAAATGAAATGTTTTCCTAGACTGTTTCTCCCTCAAATTTTTAATTATGTTTTAAGGCAAAAACAAACTACTTGATATTTAGGTTTTTTAATCTAGAGGAAATGATATTCCTTCTATTTGTTTAGTAATGGTATGTTTTTATAATTTTTTAAATGCTAACCCCAAATGGCAACGTATTTCCTTGCCATTGTAATTATAAAATATTCATATATTACATTTTAAATATCTTACATTTGATTTTCAAATTCCAGTATTATTCCTATGTTACCTGTTGGGAGATGGGTTTAAAGAGATGGGAGAAGGCTACCATAGAAAATCATATGAAATCCAAAGAAACTGGTTTCAAGGTGATACATGTTATTTCTGCTTATGTTCCCTTTGCAAGAAATAGTTGCATGATCCTATGAAGATAAAAAAAGGGCTGGGATCTATAGCTCAGTTGTGCTTTAGGAAGGATGGTGGATTTCTGACATTCAACCATCTGTGATATATGCAGAATGCCTACAACAAGCTTCTGAGAAAGGTATTATTCTTCCCTTTGATAGACAATGAAACTGAACTTTTGATAAGCTAAGCAATTAGTTCAAGGATATTCAGTGAAGTGGTTTGCCCAGATCAAGAATTTTTACCTCACTGCCTCTCATAAATGTACTGCAGAAAGAGGTAGATTAATCAAAAGAAAACCTTATTCTTACTCTTAATAGCTAATTTTACAGACACATGTAATAGGGAAGTATTACACTTTATATAACCATATATATGCATAAACAACATGTAACCTACAGAAATAGCAACCATATTTAGGTACTGTAAAAA
The DNA here is from genome assembly GCA_004027655.1 of Graphiurus murinus. NCBI lineage: Eukaryota > Metazoa > Chordata > Mammalia > Rodentia > Gliridae > Graphiurus > Graphiurus murinus. The sequence continues at coordinate 24,438 of PVLC010006468.1, forward strand.
CGTCATCAGAAACATGGATAATGATAATGTTTCATTTTCAGAAACACATTTATGACTTATAGAATATTATAATGTAGGATCTAAGTGGACTTCTGCATCACTATTCATACCTGATCTTAACTAAGAAACTATTTGATAATGGATATTTGTATAAGTTTGTTTCTTAAAGAAAACACCATTTGAATAAAACCATGATAAAAGATTTGTATGACTACTTTAAAATCTTTTTGAAAATTAATTTCTTATTTTGAATGTCTATCAACATCAACCAGGTCCAGCAAGCATTAATTTTCATCCAAATTATTGTTTCTCAACTCAGTTAAAAATCATATATTGCTATAATTAAAAGACGCATTATTATGAGCATATGTATCCAAGAGAACCCTCCTGTCCTACTGCTGCCCCCAAATAAACTGAAAATATTAACTAACTTTTAAAGCTATAAAAATGTGAGTAAAATATGAAGGACCGAAGATCATGGTGTGATATGAAGATCATACTATGCACACAAGCTCATCAGTTGCTCCTTTTACTCAATTTTATATAATTGAATGATTCTTTCACCTAGTTTTGTATTTTTTCATGAAATTTAATGTTATTCAGCATTGCATATCTAAAAATTTAAGTGTATCACAGACCAAATAAGAAGCAAATAGCAAGGAGGAAAATATTGAGTGTTCTTTTTTGAATATTATGAAAGTCACAACACATTGCATTGCGCAATAGCTTGGAAAACAATTTGTTGAAGCTGAGCATGGTGGCGCATGCTTGTAATCCCAGCATTTGGGAGGCTGAGACTGGAGGATCTGGGTTCGCGGCCAGCCTCAGCTACTTAATGAGGCCCTCTGAAACTTAGTGAGACCCTGTTTCAAAATAAAGAATAAAAAATCGGGGTAGTGATGTAGCTCAAAGGTAAAATGCCTCTGGGTTCAATCCCCAGTAATACACACACACAAAAAAAAAAAATTGAAAAATTGAAAAATTGCTGGCACACAGAGTAGAGGCTGGCGGCTGGCCATACTTTGTTTACCATTTTGACATGCCATTCACTTCACCTGCTATTCCATTTATACTAGAACATCTACTTTTATAAATATACCCAGAAACAGATCAGAGAATTTCCAGGGGAAAAAATATTGACAATTATGTTAAAACATGATTTGCAATGAAATTTTTTGTTTACTTTTATATATGATTGTATGTCAATTAACTTTCTATCACTGTGACAAAGTACTTGAGAAAACCACTTAAAAGAAGAAAAGATTTATTTTGACTCACGATTTGGAGGTTTGAGTCCTTGGTCACTTGACTCCATTGTGTTTGGGCCTGTGGCAATGCAGAAACATCGTGGTGGGGAACATGAGTAGAACAGAGCTGCTCAATCTCATGGTAGCTGGGAAGCAAAGAAAGAGAGGAAGTGGCTAGGATCCTAATGGTCTTTTCAAAGACACACCCCAATGACCTAACTTACTCCCAATAGGCCCCACCTCTTACAGGTTTTGCCACCCACAAGAGCACCACAAGCTGGTGATCAAGATGAGCCTAATGGACATTTGGAAGATATTTAAGATCCAACCCATAAAGGTTGTGACTCTGCTGGATTGACAGTGCTTTACATTTAAAGTAGGAAGCCGAACATAAACATCCAAGTTTTCACATTTCTGTCTTTCAATTAGCTACTCCAAAATTATCTGTTTCTTTGAAATATACTATCTTTTGGAATGATAGCAAAAGGAGATACTAAAAAAGTAGCATTTTATTTAAATCACCGTTTTGCTCCCCTACTCAGCACATGTCTAATTGCTTTGCTCAAATGCACTTCACTACCAGATGTATGGCACTTTTTGTTCTCAATACTGGGGGGACAATAAAAAAGTGACATGCTAGTAAGACTCAAAGTTCAAAATTTCAAATTAGACAATTGAGTTCACTGCAAGTTTCCAAACATGACTTTTAATCCGTTTATACTCATGTGACTAACAGGACCATGTACCTTGATTTTCACCATTTATATCTATTGCTCACTGCTAAATAGTGAAGAACCATGTAATATAATAGGTGACGTGTAATTCATGAACTGTGTAATAACTCCTTGTTAGAGAGATAATGCAATCTTGGGCACCAATTGTAACTACTTAATGCTCACATTTCCTTAGTTGGTGATGTCTTGTTACCATATCAGTGATTGATACAGAAACAACATTGATACAAAAACATCATTCAATCTGAAAGATCAATCCCAACTGTAATTTTACTTACAAATAAATCACTCCAAAGAAGTTAACCCAGAGGTTGTGAACTGGTAACCTATTGTCTATCTCTCACATAGAGCATGGGTCATTAGTCTGGACACAGTTAAATTATTTAACTCATTTAAATAGTTGTCCAGCTTATTATGCAACTGAGACAATTCATAGGAAAATCGTAAACATCTTTCCATCTTAAACAACTGATCCCTATTCTCATACAAGACCAATTATGTGCAACAGATTCATCAGCTGTATCAACATGTGGGGCATATAGTCTCCAGCTTACCAAAGTCCCTACCACTCCCCATCCTATTTTCAGGGCTATATTTCTTGCTTTTTGAATTACTGCTTCCTGATTAAAGAAAACAGCCTGCACCCATATCCATACTGAAAATGGAGAAAGATTTAAGATAAGCCCCAAATTACAGCACAAACATATCTGTAGAAGTGAAGAATATTAGCCTCTTAGAATATTCTATTACCACTAAGGGGCTAAACAAGTGTATCACACAGAAAAAATACTCCTGAGAACTGAATGTGAGGACTATAACTCAACCAGAGTTTGTCTGGGAACAGATATTAAGAAATATCAGAACCTGCCCCGTCTAGGTCTGACTTCCTTTTTACAATCCACAGCTGGGCTTGTGTACCATAAACATCTAGTATAATCAATGCAAACTGATTCTCAGCTCGTTCAGTCTATCTTTACTATCCACTCTCATGGAACACAGATTTTGACTGAAAATAAAATTATGAAGTTCTATATATGGACATCTGTGCCTATAGTCTTCTCTTCATGTTTCTTTTTCAATTCATATCTAAGCAGCTAAACTCTTTGCTGCCATTTTCTTGCATATTACTAATTAGCAGTCTTGAACTGCCAATTAACACTTCATACTTTTGTAGTTTTCTGAAGATCTAGAGAGCTATTGGTCTGCAACAAAACTCTATTCTTCATTTTCTGTAATGAAATGAGACAGCTGGGTGTAGGGCAAAAAGCTATAATTCTTGTTTAAAATTGTTATTTTCGTTAAACCACCATATGGTCAAACGACCTTGACCAAGTCATTTTCTTTTTTGACCCACGATTTCTTCATCTCGGAAAAAAAAAAAATCAGACTAGTCTTATTTTGAAGGTACTTTATATCCTTAAAATGCTGGGCTATATTTCCTGTCACTCAGCTGTTCTCCTATAGAAAAAAAGAATTGGTGTATATTTAGATTTTCTAACAGAAATTCCCTCCTGTTTCCTTCTTATGTCCCACTCAGAAATTACAGAGGCATTTTGTCTGTTGTGTGCCAGGCTCTTCCGTGGCAACTGGGGGTGAAGGGCATTGCTGTAGTCATGACTGGTGAGTCAGCCAGGCCCGTAAAGTGAACTTGCAATAGGAAATACAGGCCCACTAGGGTAGGAGGAAGGAGAGTGGATACTAATTGAATTTACCATGAATGAGAAATTGGGAGGAGGTGGAGGTGGGATAATGGGTGTGAGGAGGCTTTCAAGAGGGGAGAAATAGAGATGCTTTGTAAGTTCAGAAACAAAGAACACTTACAATCAGGAGTACTTGGAATGACCTCCATTTTTTACCCATTATCTTAAATATATTAATTATATAAACGTGGCTGGGTGCTTATAGTCCTGTGAATCTACAGTTCATTAAAAAAGTAATGGCAGTGTTACCTCAGTAACAATAGTAAGAATGATAACAAAAATATGTTCAGGAGTTTACAGGCCCCTTGTATGCACCATCTCATTCACTTCTCACAGCAGCTTCAAAGTGTGATGATCAATTTCCAGATGATATTTTCACGTATACCCAACTTGGCAGAAAAGTATCCAGAGAGAGTTAGGACTTTGTCCAAGATTATGCAGTTCTGGACTGAAAAAACAGTTTCCTTACTGGCATTCCAATTTAAATCCAGAGATGACTTAAGCACTACAATTGTTTCTGAATTTCTACTTGAAGAAAATACATGCTATTGGCCCTACATATCTATCATATAATTTTTGCTGTTACTAGTATAGCATTTTGATGTCTATCTTTATAATCTTATAATATATTTGGTATTGGAGATTGGACTCATGAACAGTCTACCTTCAAGATACATTCCCAGCCCTTTTATTTAATTTATTTTTTTTAAACAGTGCCTTGTTAAGTTTCTGAGGGACTCATTAAATTGCTGAGGCTGGCCTTGAATCTTTAATTTTTCTGTCTCAGTCTTCCAAGTACTGTGATTACAGGCATGCACCGCCATGCCCAACTACCTATACATTTTCTATCATTTATCTAAAGCTATTTGCATACAAGTATGGTAGACTCAATCTTATTGATCAGTTTAAGCTAGGTTATACCATGGTAGCAAATAGCACTCACAATTTCAGTAATTTAAACAAACAAACAAAAGTTGATGTTGCTCTTCCTCCTAGGGGATGTCATTTTTGTGTCCAAGAGCAAGAAATACTAAAATAAGATGATTCTTAAAGTTTCTGCTTTGGCAGGCATAAGTCATTTTAGCTTACACACAATTGGCTAAAGCAAAACACAATGGCCAGCCTGGTATCCATGAGGTGTGTTGCACACTCTGTTTGCATAAAGGGCCACCAGGAAGGTCTTTGAAGGGGATGGACTGGAGAAAAAGAGGCAGCAATTTTTTTGCATGTGAGTGTGTGGTACTGAGGATTGAACCCAGGGGTGCTGCATCACCAAACTACAAATTCAACCTTTTTTATTTTGAAATAGTGTCTCATTAATTTGCTGAGGCTGGCCTCCAACCTGCAATCTTCCTGACTCATCTTTTCAAGCAGTGGAATTAAGGCATGCAGCACTGTACCTGGTTAGAGGCAGCAAATACTTCAAACTATAAAAAACTTAAGCCCAACTTGCATCAGTATAACCCTTAGTGCTCTAAATGGTTTCCTTTCCTGTCCATGTAATAAGGTGTGGGAAGTCAGGAAGGTCTGGCCGCCAGTTCCCATGAAGTCTTCTTTCTGAGTCATGGTACACACAGAACACGGTGCCATCTAAGCCTGCATCATACAACATAATTTTGACAAAAGTCCCATCTTCTTAGAATGGGCAAAAAATAAAATAAATTCCTCACTATGTGTGAGAGGAATAAAGTCCTTGACTGGTGGTTTGTCACTGTCAGTTTCTGTTGATATTCAAAGCTCAAGGACAAGTTACTCTTGGGGGAAAGGAGGAAAGAATAACCTACTCTGAGAGGAAATACAGCTAGGTATGAAAATGTCTCTCACTCTGACGATTATCCTCTTGAAAAGAGGCCATTTGGGGTCAAAGCTTCTTTACTTTCCAATGACCTATGGCCATCGCTTCTTATTTATATAAAATTGGTTTCAGAAGGAACAGATGAGAAGACATGATTGTACGATGGAAATGGTTGTAGGATGATGGGGAACTGTCCCCCCTTATAAAGATGGACAAAATTTCCTCTGCTGTATTGCTAGGATAGCTTTATTAATTACAACAACAACACAAATAAATCCATACATATTGTACTGTGCTAAATTCAATTTCACAGATATTAGTCAGTGGTAACTTCTAAGAAACAATAAAACAGAATCATTTCCTTGTCAGTAGGGGAGACAATTGAACATGATTTAATAAGAAATGGCCACAAAATAATGAAAAGGTCAGGCTGTTTTGATTGCTGCTATTTTTTTGCAGGAAAAAAAAAACTCAATGTCTAATAATCCTGCATAAGAAGAAAACATGGTTAAGGAGAGTAATTTCAAGAAAAATTAAATGCTTTCTTTTTTTTAATCTTAACAACAAAGTGCAATTTTGACCTTTTCCTCTCTGCAGTATTTTAAAAATTAACTTAATTCTCTTTTTTATAGATGAAGTGCATGAAGTATAATGCTACCAATAATTTAAAACACTGCCACATGGCTAGTTATTGAAGGACTGGAGCTAATCATCAGGCATTTGGGTCCCCAAGCAACTCTTTCCCAGCCATTAGATCAGACTAAATTACTATAAAAATGAACTTCCGTTTCATTAGCTAACTGAATAAATGAGCACTAAGAGATATTCTGGTCCTAAAAATCTGCCTGTGTTAACCTACACACAGGCAAGTAGTTTTGATAATGGTAGCATGATGGCACAGATGGGACAGATACTAAGGCCAGGCTTTATTGGGCATTTCGTGTGTGAAATACAGTTTGCTAAGCACCTTACAGGAATTATGTGAATCTGCAACAACTCTAGATGGTAAAACTCATTTTTATTTTTCATAATCACATAGTGGGTAAATGTTAGAGCCAGGCTTTAAACCCATAAATTGAGAGCAGCCACAGTATTTTTTGGATTTTTTTTTTTTTTTTTTTTTTTGTAGATAATGATGGTTTGATAGAGTAGTTTTATTAAGGAAAAAGTCTAGTCACATGAACAGGGGGTTCGTGTGTGTGTTATATAACAAATAACATGCCTTTAAGGTACTTCATGCTATATACTGAACCAACATAAGTATTGTTAATGTAAGAGTTGTAGTGATTGAGTTATACTGAGCAGTTTACAAAAATTATGTAAACCCGCAACAACTTTAGAGTTTGTAGCTCTGATGACTCACTCTAACCTGACATGTCCTTGTCTTCTAACAAAGATTGCACCAAAGTGGTGATAGGAGTGTCTTGATCAAGGGTAGTTGAAGTACTTCCTATGGCTAGAACCATAATCCATGACTCAAAGAAGACTGAGTATAATTACCTGGGTACTATATTAGCAAAACATTACGTTAAGTACAATTTTAAAGGAAAGCATATTGAGTGAAGGGTGGGAAGACCTGGCCTTAAGTTCTAGCTGAGCTTCTTTATATGTGTCTGCATTAGAGCAAATCACTTAAACTCCCATCTCTTACTTTGCTTTTCTGTAAAACATAAAAATTAAAGTGACATCTTGAATATTAAAATAATATGTATGCTTTTATTGGCACATTATAGTCTCACATAATATAGTTCAGAGGGGCAGTGATATACATGCACACAGAATAAAGCAAGGTAAGTATTTTAAAATGTATATAGCAAATTGTGAACAGTTTTGAAAACAGGTGACAATATATTTAAATTCGCCCCTAATTTAATCCTTAAAAGTATTTTGGTATGAAATTTCCTAAGACATTTCAGGCATATTTAGTGGCTCCAAAAGGTGATTTATAATTTATTAAAAATTTATGGAAGTTGATGATTGATGCAATGGTCCTCTTCTGCTTGAATAGTAACCTTCTATTAAAACTACAGAAAGACCAGATGTGTATGGGAATACTATTAATGGCTGTCCCAGAATGGCTTTGGAAGAAAGCTGTCTGAACACTTGGGAAAGGGATTTTTAAGTTGACCTGTTGGTTAACCCTGAGCAGCTTTGGGTGTCTACTACACACAAACACACATACACTTGCCCTCAGAGTTGGTTATTATCCATTCCAGATGGTAAGTGATCCTCTGTGCCATAGTTATATAATAAAGACAAAGGTATGTAAGTAAGCAAGACACTCGACTTTTGTAGTGGAGTATCTTTACTTCCTGTATTTAAAAGATGAAGTAGGAAGTGATATGGCTTGCATGAATTCTCCCAGATGGCTCCATCCAGAATGCAGCATATGAACACTGGTTTCCAGATCTCACCCTGATCGATGGACCTCTCTCAATGCCTACCTAATTTCTAGAATTTAAAAGCTTATTTTAGCATTGGATGCCGAGGAAGAAGAGAATGAAGGAAAATTAAAATTAAGAAAAAGAATGACTGAGTTCACAAGATGACCTATTTCTTCATTTGCTGGGAGATTTTGACATTGATTGCTTCTTGGGGAACAATTTACAAACAGCTTAGGATTTTTATAGTGCTTGTAATTATTAATCATTAGCTGAAATATTATGGAGTATAGAAAGAAAATCTCAAGGAAGAGTTTTTCATCTCAGGTTCCAGGCACAGGTTGCCTTTTAGTATGCTGCACCACCTCAACAAATCCCTTTATCCCTGTGCGTTGTTTCAGTCTCTCATCAGTAAGGTATTCATGACATTAGCAGGCTTCCTTTCTCATAGAGATAGAGAGAGAAATCAGAAAATGGGTGTGTAAACATCTACCATACTGTGAATGCTGCACATATGTAAAGTATCATAATCTATGATATAATAGTTTTCTATAAGATCTGTATGTTTGATGGTCTTAAGCCATGCTTTAGAGTTAGGACTTAAGATATATGTTTGTGCCAATAAGTAAACTGAGACATGTAATTATGAATAATTTGTCGTAATACCAGAAGGAAGGAGACTGAGAGGTACTCAAGTGTCTGCCTCTCACTCTTGGGTTCCTGTGATCAGATTTTGCTATCAGGACTTCAGCAGAATGGCAATTGGTCACAACCAAGGAGATTATTAAAGCAACACAAAAGACACAACTTGGGTGTTTTCTACCATTCTGGCGGAGACAGTGCTATGAAACCATCAACACTAAACATGATTGAGAAAGGATAAAGGAATGGCATTCTGGGGAAAACCAGCAGAGGTAGAATTTGGATGGCTTCTTGCATTAATGCATGTTCAACCTAAAGGGCATAAGGCCCCCATAGCTTTGGATGGTTTTGACATCCTCAGGGAAATGAGAGAGAGCTCCACCAGGGTCAATGCATACTTTTCCTCTTTTCAGAAATGAAACTTAAACTTTCAGATGAGGAATGCATTATAGAAACCAATTTGAAATTAGATCTCACATAGAGATTTCAAAACAGATTTAAAGAGAATCACTTTCATTTCACAACAGTCAGTGCATTATTTTGCCTCTGAGTGGGATGAAAGGAAAATTACAAAACTCTACATCAGTGCTAGTCTCTTTCTTTCTGAGACTGAGAGAAACACTGCTTGTTTCCTCTGGATAACCAATAACTTACTTGAACATTTCTCTCAGGATAATTGCTGCATATTTCCAGATTTTAGTTACCCAAGTTTGCAATAATTAACAACATATTTTATTTATTGAGAACATGCTGTTTGCAGCAAACTACCTATGGCCATTCATATTAAGTATATCTTGAATTTATACAAAAACTCAAAGTAGATATGACTCTTATTTTCCTTTCCAAAATAAGAAAACTCTAAATTAAGGATATAAAGTAAATATTTGAAGCCCTCCTAGCCAGTAAGACAAACGGAATTTCCAGTCAGAGTCACCCTGCCACAGACCCCATTTTCTTAAACATTCTGCTGTGTAGGACTGCTTGGGAATGTCTCTGGTGAAAGGATTTACAGAGGACTGAGAGAGGAGAAGGAAGAGGGAAACTGACCCTGCAATTTAAAATTGGACTATAAAAATCACTGCAAATTCAGTCCAACAGGCCCAAGACGTGCTCACTCACAAACTGCTCCTAGGATTTGTCAAAGGCAGCTCAACAGAGCAGGGCTGTGTCCCTTTCTCAACATGGTTCCCTTACCATGTGTTAACTGATGAAAAGAAAAATTTTTCTGTCACCTGGCAAAAGCCTGAATGTGTTCAGAAACATCCTTATTTCATTCACTTGTTCATTCATTCACTCATTTATGTATGTATGTAGGTATGTATGCATATATGTATGTATATATTTGTTTGTTTGGTTATTTATCTACTTACTTATTTATTTGTACTGGGTATTGAGTCCAGGGGCATTCTACTTCCAAGCTACACTGCTAGCCCTTTTTATTTTATTTTATTTTTTGTTTTTGTTTTTGAAACTGGGAATTTCTAGGTTGCTGAGAGTCTGGCTACTTTCTGAGGCTGGCCTTAAACCTGCCTTCCTCCTGTCTCAGCCTCCCAAGTATTAGGATTACAGGAGTATGCCACCATGCCCTGCTCCTTATTTCTTTAAGTCTTATTTACTGTGGAAACTCACCAGCCCAAGGAATAGAACAGAGGAGGGACACATGAGAACTAGCGGTTAAGTCCATTCATAACATATCAGACAGAAAGGTGATTTCTTCCTTCTTTTCATTCAACTGGCTCACAATTTTCATTGTCTAAAATATATCTTACTTTGGAGAAAAGTCAAATAGTATTTTTTTTGCTTTTAAATTAATAATTGGCTTTTAGTTTTAACTTGGATTCTCTCAATTATTCTGTGCAGTGGATTTTAATAGAGCCCGTGGGTTTTAATAAACCCATTCTACGGATAGAAAGATGGAGGTTCAGAAAAGATAAGTAACTGGCCGAAGGTCACATGACTAGTGAGTGGGAGTGCTTGAATTCAGACTCCATTCCCATATTGGAGCCTGTATACATCTGTGGAACGTTCTGAATATCCATTGGGAGTGCCCAAAAGCTCTATTGAGCTCCTTTCTTTGGATCAGCTCTGTTCAGCTCATTGATTATTTATTCAGGGCCTCCTATATTCCAAGAATCACTAATAGGGTTCATGAAGATAAATTTCCCTTGAGCAGACCATAGACCAATGGAATAAAAATGAGCCAGCTCTAACTGAATTTTCAATAATCTGTAAATGTTTATCTGTGATAAACCTAAGAACCATTCACCATACTCAAAAATCTATTTTCTACTACACCAGAACAAACCAATGCCTAGGTGCTTCCGTGGCGTGCTGTCCTCACATTTTTACTTTTCTGAATGAAGAATTCATTACCCTAAAAATACCTCAAGTTCTTAAAATACCTTAGTATGTGTTTGGTATATAATTCGAAGGTATCAGTACAGTCATTAGCTTGTTTAAGAGCTATTGTAGTTCTCCATTGTAACTGCTTCTGGGGCTTATTTTAGTAAGTTGCCTACTTCCACCCACACATCTTCCTGGCACTTGGGGTTCTCACGCCCCTGCCTGTGATGCCTGGTGCCTCCCAACACTGGCTGGTGGGAGAAAGGCATCTGCGGAGTCCAACCATCAGCCCAGTATGCTAATACCTGGAGTTTGCTTGAGGGGGTGAGAAGGTGGGGGTTCACTAAAACATCAGACAGTGACAAAGGGGGTGTTCCCCCAGCAGTGCCAGTTTAATGCCAAGTCAGAAGTTGAATCGGTTTGCTTGCCTTCCTCTTTGACATTCAGGTTTTGGCTTATGGAATTACAAGCCATGAGTTTTTGCCTGCAGACAAATCTGATTTGCCTGTATATGTAGATATGATAGTCATTTGCTGTTCTAGCCAACATTTCCATCCAATCCCAGTTCTTCTAGAGCCATTGCTCAAGTCTGAGAGAAGAGATCATAATCAAGAGGAACATGCTTAAGCTGTCTTTGAGATCATTGCTTTACCATCACATTGTGATGTCTGAACATGAGTATATACCTACTTGGATTCTCTGGGCAATGGAAATGTCAAGAAGTGCAGTTGAGCTGGGTGCAGTGCACATGCCTGTAATCCCAGTACTTGGGAGACTGACATGACACAGGTTTGAGGGTTTGAGGCTAGACTTAGCAATTTAGTGATACTCAGTTTTTGTTTTTGTTTTTGTTTTTAAAAAAAAAGGGCCAGGGAGTGTAGCTCAGAGCTAGAATGCCTCTGAGTTTAATCCCAAGTATCACAAAAGTGCCATTGGCACTTGAACACTATAATTTCTGCTTGAGTAATGAATCTTCCTAACCTACATGGTAGACTTGGGAGAATTCTTGACGAGACACCAGACACCCTGCATTCTGGTAGCATCTCTGCAAGCTACATGAACTTGGGCAAGTTTCTAGCTTGTCTGAGTCACAGTTTCTGTGCCTATAACTAAGAATTAAAACATCTGGTTTGGCCAACTACATAGGATCTTTAGAATTAAATAAGATTAAAATTTATAAAAATGACTTTGGCTAGGCACAGTGGCTCATGTCTATAATCTCAGCCACTTGGAAGGCTAAGGCAGAAAGAGCACAAGTTTGAGGCCAGCTGGAATATTTAGTGAGGTTCTTTCTAAAAATAAATAACTGTAATAATAAAGGCCTAGGGATATAGCTCAGTGGGAGAATGTCCCCAAGGTCAATTTCTAGGACCCATGAAAAGAAAAAGAATGGAAGAGAGGAAGGGAGGAAGGAAAGGAAGGAGGGAGGGAAGAAAAAAAGAAAGAAATTGACTTTGCAATTGCAAAACATTACATACCTTTATAAGATAGTTCTCTCACTAACTTTGCAATGTCTTAGTGTCATTGAAGGCAAAAGTCAGGTTTTAAGAAGTTTTTTAAATTACATAAAGATGCATAAGAGAATTATGGAATGGGCTGTTTCATCATATATATATATATGATATATGTATACATATATACATATATATATGATATATATATGTATATGTATGTATCATTCCTTATTCTTCTAGTTTGAGGCTTGAATTATTTTGCTGACTCTATAAGGTGCATACACACATGCTTATTTTAAAATCTGACAAAATATACACTTACATAACTTAAAATAATTTTGATTTATTGAGAGTTAAACGAAAGTTTTAATGGTAACTTAAGGAGGGAGATGAATATTTAAATGCACTTCATAGATTCTGTATCCTATTAAGTATTAGACCTCTGCTACAATGTTGTACCTATAAGAACCAAAGCACATTCGACCCAAACTGAACAAATTGGTAGCATACTATTTCCCAAAACTTAGTCCTTCACTATCTTTACCATAATTAAATATCATCTTTATATTATTTACTTTATTTATTTATTCACTTATTTATTTTGGTACTGTGGAGTGAACCATGAGACATTCTACCTCTGGGCCACACTTCCAGATATATTTTATTTTTTATTTTGAAACAGGGTTTCCCAACAAGTCTTGCTAAGTTGCTGAGACTGTCCTTGAACCTGTGATCCTCCTCTCTCAGTCTCCCAAGTACTGGCAGTACAAGCATGCACTACCATTCCCAGTTTACTTCATATTTTTATATATATAAAGCATTAAAAAAAAAACTTTGCGTTAATTACAGTACAATGTGATATTGAAAAGCATACATTCTGGAGCCAAACTTCCTCAAATCCTCTATCACCAACTTTAAGCAAGTTAAGTATCTTATGCCTCTCAATTGTTTCATCTGAAATGATGAAGGATAATAACCATATAATCTCACAGAATTGTTTAAATACCAAATAGTGATTGTAGGAAAAGTATTTAGATAAGTGTCTGGACTTTTTATTGCTGTTGTTATATTTCCTGTGAATAAATCCATGAACTCAGGTTCAAATTTCAAGCTTATATACTTTTTGTAATATACATTTTAAAAACAAATATTAAAATTAAAAGTCTATCTATATAGCATTGCAAATTGTCCTCCAAAGTCAGTTGTTATATAATGTAATTTAGGAAAGACTGCTTACTTATGCTGTCTTTCTTGTCTCCTCTTGTGGTCATATAACATAAGGATCAAGCATTTTAAAATAATGGCGAGCCATGCATGGTGGCCCATGTCTGTAATACTAGTACTTGGGAGGCTGAGACAGGAGGGTTGTGGGTTTGAGGACAGTCTCAGCAAGAAGTGAGACTCTCATCAGCCTAGTAAGACCCTGTTTTAACATAAAAATAAAATAGGACTGAGAGTGTAGTTTGGAGATAAAATACCCCTGGGTTCAATCCCCAGAACCCCCTCCCAAATAATAATAATAATAATAATAATAATAATAATAATAATAATGATGATGATGATGATGATGATGATGATGATGATACTGGCGAGTCTCAGATTTCTCTGTTCAGGTAGAAATCCTCTCTTCCTAAGTCCATTGCCAGTTGCCTGTGTGGATGTGAACCTCCCTTATGCAAATTGCTCAGCAGAATCTGCTAGAGAAGGAAGCCCCATCCAAGAAAGAGCGAACCTTAAAATAATGTTTTTCAAACCCAAATGATTAAATAGCTCCAGTGTTTTTTTTTTTTGGGGGGGGGGTCTACCCCAAAGAGAGGAAGAAACCATAACTATAGAAAGAAGGGCCTGGTTCTCTCTTTGGTCCATTTCCCATGTTCTAAATCATAAAGTTGACTAAAACACAAGGCTAGGAAGGTTTCTTGTCTTCAGTTCTGCTATTTGGCAATCCACCTGGCTCAGTTTCACAAGTCATATAATCGCTGGTGCCCTGCTCCTTCTCTTCAGCATCCCATGTGGGAGCCACTGTTGGTATCTAGTGCCCTTGTGATTAAAATGTTCTTTTATCAGAAACAATACTATGACTTTCAGTCTTTTTCAAAAAAAGATCTTTCTCAAGTAGGTAGGAGAACATTTCAAGTATTGGCATTTGAGATCATTAAGAATTGACTAAGTTTCAGTCACACTGAGAAACCATGCCATGAAATAACAAGGTTATTGTGAAAAATGACTCAGTGAGATTCAGGAAAAATTAATGGCAACCCAGCCACATTTAGTTGTAGTGCCTTATAAATTAGAGAAGACTCTGGGTGAAAAAAAAAATATTGGGAGTCAGCAAATAGGAGATTAAGTTTCTGGAAGGCTTCTACCCAAAACAATATCCTCATACCCTGTTGTACTTCAAGGCAAACATTTTTTAATACAATGTACACTGTAAATAATTACTACTGCTCTGATTAGAATTCACTCAGACATTTATCATTCACTTTTGACTATGGGTAGAAGTTGAAATGAGAACCAAATAAAGTAGTGTATAGAACAAGAAAAATAACAAACAATAATATTGGGGTAGAAAACATTAGTCCTTAATCCTACTTAACCAATATATATTTAAATCCAAATTTAGAGTAGAATATTTTGCTTAAAAGAAGAAACAAAAAAGTAAGCTTTCAGGAAAGTGAAATTTGTGGTGAGTTGTTAGCATTGACTCATTACTTAACCTTATTTTCAGTAAGTAGTATATGTATTAATAGGTGTTAAAAAGCAAGGCAGCCATTCCAGCAGACAGGCCTCAGGGACTTCATGAAATAATGGTCTCATCTTCTCCCACATATTCAAAATACTGATTTCTGGACCCCGCCTCCATACTTGAATATCAGAATCTTTAGAGAAGTATGGCCTTGGAATCAGCATTTTAAACAGGATCCCGAGATGCTTCTTAGTTTGAGAAATGCTGCCTCTGGTGCTAAGGATAAGCTGGTCCTTTCAGTTCCTCTTGCATAAATGACTCCCTCTTACCTCTTCCCACTTACCATTGTGTGATGCCCTCTGCATTCCTCCTGCCAGGGCTGTCCTTTGAAACCTCTTCTGTTGTATCTGATACACTCTTCAGTCTCCTAGAACATTTAGCTCTAGCTTCCTTATTGTTGATGGTTGCCACTTGGGCTTTCTAAGCAGTGGACTTGGAATAGTTCCTGGAAAAACGGAATGCATTAACTGTTTTCAGGAAATTAAACCAGAGACTGCAAGGAATATTAAGATACTACTATTCTCTTATCAGTAATGCAGGAATATTAAAAAAAACAACAACACTGTGCAGTTGTAGTAATTGTTCACAGTACAATATCTGAGCAAAATTAACAAGAGGTGTCTGAAGATGCAGTGGTCCTGTAGCCAAATGGTATCACAGAATTTCTTAAGAATCAAAGGGAAACACCTAAGTGAAGACCTTAGTTTGTTAACTTAAAGTCACTAACTTCCAACTGTTTGTCATTCTTCAAACAATATGGGAATAGCAGGGACTGGCTCAGTAGTTTGAAAAAACTGAAGAGTAAATGACAAACCCATAATTTACCAGTTTGGTAAATCATTTACGTTGGCCATTTTATTTTATTTTTATTTATTTATTTATTTATTTTTGCAGTACTGGGGATTGAACTCAGGGGCATTCTACCTCCAAGTTATACCCCAGTCCTATTTTTTATTCTTTATTTTGAAACAAGGTCTCACTAAGTTTTGAAGTGCCTCACTAAGTAGCTGAGGCTGGCCGCGAACCCGGATCCTCCGGTCTCAGCCTCCCGAATGCTGGGATTACAAGCGTGCGCTACCATGCCCGGCTATGTTGGCCATTTTAAATGGACATTTCTGCATCTGTAAAATAAAGCAACACACATCTGAAAGCTTATTTGGACTAAATAAAAATGCAGAAAGCAAAATACAGTGTTTTCCATTTTGTGTTGTAACAGGTCTAGCTGTATTCATAATCCTTTCTAGAACTGAATTATTTTGTTAGTAAAACACTTGGACAGGAAAATCAAACTTCGGTTGTGAGCAACTTCATAGATGGCAAAAGTGGGAACCATTAACACAGAGCAAACTAAAATGTTTGTTGAATTATGTTTGAATAACCTCTGTAGGTATCAGTGACAATGTGAATTGCGAGAAAGAGGTGGATTTGGACTAAAATGTAAGAACCTGTGTATACAAATCCTTGTTTGTAACAATAGAGTTGAGTGTAAGCTAAGAATTGTAAAGCAGGAATCTTTTAAGAGAAAGTCCAATTCCAAACATCACTACTTTATTTCTTTGTCCTAATAGCCTTCTGTGAGCATGTTATGATATAATGCATATTTGGGGTTCTTAGATTTGAAGCCTCAAATCTATTCAGTGAGATGGTCAAGCACCACTTCCAAAACAGAACTAATAATAGCAGAGATAGGATTTAAAACAACATCTTTTATTGCTCTTATACCCAGTGTTCTTTTCATTATTTGGGTCATCTCACTTAATAAAACTTTCCTCATAAATGCAGAGACTTTTAGTATATTTTATGAGTTCATTCTTTCCTTTTCAATTCCCAAGCCATGATTATATACTTTAAACCTCATTCCCATTAGTGGCATTACAGTCCCTAGTAATGAAAGTGAGAAAAAAAAAAAAAAAAACACTGATATTTTATTATGGGGCCTATAAAATGGAAATTGCCTCAGTTGAGTTTTATTCCAGGTATGCAGGGCTACATAAGGCTTGCCAGGGTTCTATGCACCATTTTGGAGGGATAAGATTCCCTTGCTTATAAATACTACCTATTTCTGAACAATTACTAGAGCAAGAGAATGCTTGGACTGTCCAAAGAATACTAAGAAGTTCACTTTGGATGCGAATAGACATCAAATGGGAGAAAATTTGGTTTTAATAAAGGTGGTGGTTGTCAGTTAAATGATAAGAATCAAGATGAGAGAGAAAGAAAGAGAGAGAGAGAGAGAGAATTCATACAGAGTAAAGTGGGAGAGAATATTGAGGGGATAAGGGAGAATAAAAATGTTATGAAAGTCTCTCTATAAGTGAAAAGATTTTTAGAAGCCAGAGAACCAGAGGGAGTGAATTAGAAACAAATAAAAGATGTTTGACATGTAGTAGATTCATAAAATAGATATTATGGAAAATTGGCAGTTGTTAATTTAAACAAAGCATTGGGTGTTCACATGGAAATGTGAAAGTCAACATCTTTACACCATGACAGTAGAGGAATTCAAGAAACTTTGGGGGGGCAGAGTTTTGTAGATCCTACAGAGATCTTTGAAAACTCTAAGAATTAATACCAAAGAGGCATTAGAGGTTGTGATAACAAGCCAAGAGTCAAACTCTACAAGAAATGAGAGCGTGATGACCTGTTTAGGTTAAGATTAGACATGGTTGATTCAAAGCAGCTGGTCCTGGTGCATGGTTGAGAGCAGGTCTGAGGAAACTTATCTATATTTCTATCTCTATCTAGGATGATATTTCCATATGCACTCATTATAATGGTGGCAGAAGGCCTTAGAAATGCTTTGCATTGTTCTCAGGACTAATTTCAAACTACTTAGCACAGCATACATGAAACATGGTTCTCCAAGCTCATCTTTCTCTCCCTTCCCCTTCACTCAATCCAAAACAATCAACATTAAAACCACAAGAGCTTTGTGCTCTTCAAACATGGCAGGCTTCCTAAGCACAGAATGTTTTCTCTGCACTCTTCCCTGACAGCTCCTATTTGTCATTCATCATTAGGTTGAGATGCAGATACTTCTAAAGAGGTCCACATCTCCCTCCCACCTTTTTTGAGCTCTTATGACAATACTTTCAATTGCCTGTTTGCCTGAAGTCTCTCTTTGTACATGAATGACACTTTGAACAAGCCGAGACTTTCTTGTTCACCCTTGAATCTCCAGTTCCCACCCTTGGGAGAGGTGATCAATAAACACTGGATGTTGTAAATTCATTTGATTTGCAGTCATAATTGATCTGCATGAACTTTTCAAAATTTAAAATTTCAAAACTTCCACAAGTAATTTCCAGGCACCATAACCTCTGCACAGCTACCCTCATTAGAATTCACCAGTGGTGATATTAAAGGATGAAAAGAAGAAAAAAAAAAATCCTGGGTACAGACACATAAGTAATGGAGATTAAGAGAGCAGCCTTGCCTGAAGCTTGTGATATTTTTTTTTTTTTTTGTAAAAGTTATTTTTTTCAAAGTTATCCAGTCTCCACACACTGGCAAACTAATGTCTTTTGAATATGAATGTATTTTCTTTTGCATGAAATTCATCTCTTCACTAAGCATGAAATTCATCTCTTCAAATATCACTCTGTAGATATTTGAAGTAAATAGATTTCCTCCCCCAAAATAAAAATTTCTTAAAAAAATTAAAAATCATCCTAATTTCATATTGTGTTGTTTTAGTCTGTTCTTTTCACTTACCCACCTATATGATCAGCATTAGGGGCTGACTAAACCTTAAATTTTTGAAAGATTAGGAGTATAGTATTACTATTATCATGTAATCCAATGGCCACTGAGTGCTCACATCTCCGGACTTGGGCAATAGTGGGCTCTGGCCTCGAGGGTGGATTAGCGAGTCAATCTTCTTAGTGTGGGGTTTGAGGGTAGGAGGAGGGTCTGAATGTGTTTCTATCCTCCTGTGTTCCATGATACCAGAAAGCCCAGTATGAAAAGTCTTGCCCTCTGAGTCTAAAGCATTGTGTCTTTAAGAATCTTCTATAAAGTACAAAATGTTAAGAAAAGCCATCAATCATTAGATATCTCATCTCTTATCGTCTATTTTAATCAGATCAATGAGACAGAGATGGAAATTGAATGGAGACACAAAGAATTGAGCAGTTGAGTAACTTATCATGCCCTTAGCAAGAACCTGAGTCAGGGTGCAAATCCAGACTGGACCTCAGTTCCCATCCGCTTTCACTGAAAGGACTCAGGGGAGGAGACTGTTGCTCAGGGTGGACCGCTCTGCAGAAGCCCCATGTGAAGATGAGCAGGAGGTGGCCAGGAAACTTTTGATTTCATGGGACATAGGGTGTCAAGAGGAAAAGACCAGAGAAATGGGAAGCATGCTATATAAATTCAGCCATTATTGTGGGCTTTATATAGGTCCTCAGAATTAAATACAAAAAGGGAAAATCCTCTTTTCTTGTAACTGCCAGCACCATTTCCTGAATGCCCTTCATTCCTGGAGATCACAGGGTATGGCTTGATGCCATGGAAAGAACTCTTCTGTCTATCCCACATTCTCCTGGGCTGAGATACAGTGAGAGGGTGTATTGATTTCATCTCAGATTCTCATCTGGCTCATTCAACTCACATTCAGCAAGTGGCATGCTTTCCTCCTAGAGGCAGAGAGATGCTGTCAGCCTCTCTCCCTAGAGGACAGCTGACTAAGTGTGGTGAGAGTGTTTGCTGGCATCTCTTCCCTGCTCTAGGTTTGTTTTACATAATCACATGCCACAGCTTTTCATGAAACAAGGGTAGAAACCACACTGGCTTCCCTTCTCCTGACATCTAGGAGGGAAACAGGGGCACCTGTGAACTGATGTGGGCTCCAAGCATAGCTCTCAGCAGGTGGGTAATCAATTCTCCCTAATGCCAAGCTCTGTGCTGTATGCTTCCTGTTCTGCCATGGTACACATAGTTAAGTATCACCGGGCAGCAGAATATTCCTGATTCTACAGGACAAGGATGGCAAACCAGGGACAGCTTTCTCTTTTCTAAGAAATGAAAGAAATGGACAAGTTGATCTTAAATTTCCAAATTTCTGTGGTTATAGCTGATATATTATTAGCTTTTTTGTATGGACCCCAAAATGGGCTATGCCTTTCATGGAATGTCACAGAAGAAATTTCAAATTCTGGGTCAAGCAACCTACATCGGATACTAATTGTGTATCATTTCAGCTCTCTGGGTTTTAGTTACGGTTGAATTAAATGACCCTTGATATGTCCTCTAAGTACAAATAGTCTAAGTTGCATACTTTCTCTTTTCCAATTGGTATATCTTTTATTTACTTTAAAGTAATAGTGGCTTAAAGGAATGGTTTTAGCATTAAAAATAAAGGAAGCTTTATTAATTAGTTATTTCTTAACAACAATAACCAAACTTGCAAAAGGCAAGACTGTGAGGAATTTTTACATCACCAGAGTTTTCTTTGCCTTTCTTTTTCTCTCTTTCTCTCTCTCTCTCTCTTTCTTTCTTCTCTCTCTCTCTCTCCCCCTCCCTCCCTTCCTCCTAATCCCTCCCTCCCTCCCTCTCTCTCTCTCTCTTTCTTTCTTTCTTTCTTTCCTTTTTTGTGGTACTGGGAATTGAACCCAGAGACATTCTACCTCTGAGCTATACACCCCCAGTCCAATTTTATATCCTTTATTTTGCAACAGGACCTCACTAAGTTGCAGGGAGCCTCACTAAGTAGCTGAGACTGACCACGAACCCAGATACTCCAGTCTCTGCCTCCCAAGTACTCGAATTGCAGGCATGCACCACTAAACCCAGTTTCCTTTGCCTTTCTATAAAAGATGAGCTTTATGGGCTTGCTGAATTTGACACTGGGGCAGGATACAGATTGTCTGCAAAAACTGATACATAGCAAACGAGGACAAAAAGCAGTCTTCTCCTTTTTTCTCCATATGTCTTAAAACATCACCAAGAGTATCATCCTTATTATAGCACAGAGTAGACAATAACCTTTAACTTAAAATGGCTATTTTCCTTTCTCAAATGCCCTATATCTAGCAAACCAGTTTTCAAAAATTATTCCAATTATTACATCATTGTCTCTGAATACTATATATTGTTAAGAAATTGATTTATACATCAATGTTTATAAATTGTACAAAGTGCCCAACCTATGGAAACTGCTTGAAAAGTTGGAGAGTGAGATAGTTTTCCTTTGAATAAAAAGCTATATCAGGAAAGAATAGGACTTCTATTTGCTCATTATTTAAAAACCATATTCCAAGCAGTTTACATATTCACTAATACCAACAATAAATGCTTGTTGAGACCTCTCTCCTGATCAGCTGACCAAGTTGTTATCCCAATGCTAAAAAAGTTGTAGTGCTTTAGCAAATAATGTAGCTCTTTGAAATTAAGAACTATTTTTTCCTTCTTATTCTTTACAAACTATAAAAACAGTAATTCCATATTAAGGATTGGTGGACTAAAGTTTACTCAGGCTCTGAGGCATGGGAAAGGAGAGAGAAAAGTCTATTAAATCTTTAATATATAAACCATAGTTCCATTTTAAAACTCATGGTTTATTTATTTAAATATCATTATTAATGAAACAATAACATAAAAAACAGCATGCAGGGCTGAGCTGAGAGACCTGGCTTCAGTGCAGGGTTTACAGTGTGAATGGTGACCTTTGGCAGACTCCTCTACCTCTCAGGGCTCCACTCTCTAACCTGCAAGATGAAGGAAATGTCCTGATCTCTAAATTTCCTTTCAGCTTCCACACTGTAGGCTCACATCCAAACTCTGATCCAGCAATGGAAGCCCTGAGCACTCCGCATGTAATGAGGCCAGACGCAGTTTCATTTTGGTGAGCAGAGCGTTATGCCATTGTTCTTGGTGCTGATTAGACACAGAATACCATCTGTGAAAGAAATCGAGTGCCAACTCCAAGCAAATGGATTTGGAGGGCATTGATAGTTCCTGGTATGGATCCTGCAAAAGCAGAAGCCAGACAGAGGCCGATGCCCACATACTTTGGTTCTCATGATCTTCTCTCAGAATGGTTGTTCCCAGAGGCCCCTTCTGCTCAAAAATACAATGTAGATCTTCTCTATGAGCAGAAAATGCTGCTTGCCAGCCCCTATTCTGATCCGCCCTTTATCAAATGAAAGACATAATATTCCATGTGGCAAACAGGTTGGCACTGGAATTCATTCTTTGACATGTAAATTGAAAACCAAGAGAACCTAGAGTGTCGAAATCCAAATATATTCTGAAAATGAATGTCTTTGCATACTTTCCCCTAACTCCACATTATTTTGATTAATTTCACAATCCAGTCACAATTTGATTCTCAAGATCCAAAAACCCTCTGAGAAAATATTAAGGAAAGGAAAAGCTAAATAATTATGTTCATCATTATCTGTTAAATACCTACTATATATATATATATATATATATATATATATATATATATATATATATGTAATCACTCCCTTCATCACTCTACATGAATTGTTTCATTCAAACCTTATTATGACAGTATGAAGGAAGAGTATCTCTGTTATTACATGTGGGAAATCTCAGACTAGAGAGATGAAGTAACTTGCACAAGGCTACAGAGCAAATTAATGCCAGACTAAGAGAAAGCTGGTTTTTTCTTAGTTATGGGTGTGGTGGCGCACGCTTGTAATCCCAGCATTTGGGAAGCTGAGACTGGAGGATCCGGGTTCGCAGCCAGCCTCAGCTACCTAGTGAGGCACTCTGCAATTTAGTGAGACTCGGTTTCAAAATAAAAAATAAAAAATAGGGCTGGGGATACAGCTCAGAGGTAGAATGCCCCTGAGTTCAATCCCTAGTATGACAAAAAAAAAGTCTTAGTTATTTCTTAGAAATAAATTTTAGAATTCTCACTGGAGAAATCTGACATATGCTTCAACTATGCAGATTTTAATAACAATATTATAAAAAATTAAGCATAAAAATCACATTGGACACTTACGTAATATTTCTGCTAGATCCATTTTCCAATGGAACCTGTTATATTTTATAGAGAAGAGAAAACGAGATCCACAGAGAAGACATTTACCCAGGATTATCTGACAAAATCAGAGACAAACAGGAATTATAACCCAGTCTTTCTGACTTTGAATATAGTGTTTTTCCTACCAAAATATAAAGCTTTCTTTCTGAGAGAAGTTAAGCTTTGTAGAACCAACCCTGTGTAGTATGGTACAATTTACAGAGGTTTAATATACACACCCATAAACACACACACACACACACACACACACACACACACACACACACAAGCATATACACACCTATCAGCAATGATTTTTAATAGCTACCTTAAAAATATCCTTGACTATCACAAAACACAAAACTTCCTGGTGGAAGAACCCTGAGGGGTGAGGAGGACTTTAAAATTTAGGACTTAGGAATAAAGAACAAGTAAGGCCGCGTTTTTTTAACTCATAATTTTGCAGAGTATACCCAGGAGTGATTTGATATCTCAGAGAACATTTTGTTATTTGACCTTTTGCAACCATTGCCTGCAGTTGCCTGAATTTGAATTTTTTTTTCCCTCAGCTCCTTTCAATGCCATTTTAGAAACTTTGGGATTCTGATAACACAGGGTTCCTCAATCTCTGTGGAGCCTTTTTCTTTAAGAAAATGCCAGAACCTGGGTTAGATTAATTAAATCTGACTTCAAATGTGAAGTCACATCAACTACAACTGACCACAATTTAGAAGAAGGAAGATTCATTTGTTCACAGATCACTGAAATGGGGAAAAGAGGGAAAAAAGAAAAAGGAAAAGAAAATAAGTCTATTAACAGGCTTATTTCTCCAGAAAAAGGTTTCTGGATTTAGTGTGATAATTATTAATAACATTTCTCATTGCCTCCAGATTTTGAAACCACTTATGTTGTTGGTTATAAGTTGGAGAGGTAGCATTCAGATATGATTATTGCTGGTAGCACTATTTCCTAGGGTAACCTTTAAATTACATCTTGGGTTTCTACTATTTCTCCTCCAAGTTTAATCAACCCAAGGAGGAGGTGGGTATATAAGATCTACATACTTGCTTAGAATAGTTAGTTGGTACCTATTGCGTACGCAAAGGAGGGATAAATTAAATCAACTTCTAAATATTAGTTCATGCCTTGATATGAGGCAGATTACCAAATGGAGAATAGAAGCAAGAATTAACTAGATACATCCATTAAGGAAACACGTAAGTAGCCATACTGCTATAATCCAAAAAAACCGACCACACAAATTAGAGGAAGGAAAATTTATTTGTTCACAGTTTTTGGAGACTCTGGGTTTAGTCTTTGTGAGGCTGGGTTCTGCAGATTTCAGGGCATTGTGGCAGGAAGCAGAGAGAGGGAGAAAGCAAGGTTCCATTCTCATATCATGGAAGCCAGAAGCAGGCAAGCAAGCAAAGGGATTCAAAGACAAAAGCCCAGTCTCCAAGGTCACGTCCCTAGGGACCCACCTTCTCCTCACCTGCCTAAATTACAGCACAGTAAATCCATCAGATTTGGTTTATCCCCTGATGAGATTACAGCCTCCACAGATTAATTACGTCAACTCTGACCATTAACACATGAGCTAGTCCAGGGAGGGACATTCTATGTCTAAACATAGCAACCAGATACACCAAAATGAATAAACTGTGAGGAGGTAAGAGTGAAATCTTTTCTTTCTAATATTTGTGAAAGGGTGGATATGCAGGAGAAAATGAGGGAAACTGTCACCCCTGAAGAGGAGTGTGTGCCAAAGCAAACCCTGGAGAACAGGTGCATCGGTGGTCATTGAAGGTATTCTCTGAAAACCTAGTTCTGAGCAAATCAATGTTTGAAAAATTCCAAGTTAAAGGCAGACACCTTTCCGTAGTGCAGAAACACTCTAATGCTAGTGCATTGTAAGTCTCCACTGGGATAGCATGCTGTGCTTCAAAATCAAATGTCCCTGACCTAAGAAGTCATTCTTTTCAATCTATTATGGAACCAAGACTCAATGAAATGTATTTTTAGAAATGCTATTTTAATAGTACTCTTAGGTAATCTCTTCTTCTTTCTCCTTTATCACATCCTTTCACTTACTACTTTATAAGTATTTTAATTTCTGGTAGTTCTCATGCTGAATGAAATAAATGATGAGCTGAAAAAGGAAACAAATTTATAAAAAAATAATAGTTCATAAACTATTACAATATTTATACAGGTTAAATTTATACAGATTTCATTTATAGAATTAAATTTATGCAGATTAAATATGGAATAAGGATTAACAAATGCTAATTTTCAAATTCACCAGGCAGCATCAGTCTAATTAGCATCATAACCTATACCTCATAATTCAAATTTTCCCAGTATTTGCACTGTAATAGTTTCTAAACCTATTGCATCTGTTATCTTTGTAGAGTTAGTAGAAAATAAAGGGTAAACTTCAGATTTAAAATCAAAGTTTGGTTAGCTTACTTCCCTGATGTTAGTAACTGTAAGTTTAACACAGATTTAAAACCTTTGTAATAAAATCATTCAAATAAGTCTAACAAAAGTTCACCATAGGCTTTGGGTGGCATTTAGTAGCAGAATCCTAGGCACATAGAAGAAGTGGTAATTACAAAAATATATTAATAATTATAATATAATTTATTAATTATATTTAATTAATATAAATATATTAATAATTAATCAGGTTTCTATGGCAGATTGTCATCTCTATTTAAAAAAAAGGAAACCAAGGCCTATATTGATTAGTTAAAAATAACCTCTTAATATCACAAATTAGTTCTGACCAATTTATGTCCCATTTCCTGGATTCCAGACTAATAATTTTCTTATCAAATTTAGGAGCAACAACTAGATTATTGCATGTGCTCTTATTAGTATCTCTCTTTTGAACTTCTGAAAATATTTCCTGAGTACCCTAAGAGTTAAGAGTAGAATGTGAATTTACAATTTAAAATTTCTTCTGAAATAGTGTTTCTGAAAGGAGTATATTAGGAGATCTTCTAGTGCCACATAATACTCTAAAAAGAGAGTAAATACACATTAAAGAATAGTTTATTACCTTTGACTATTAAACCATGTTGATATGTAATTAGTCTGTGCTTTAGAATCTGAGCTGAACAAAAGAGTATAATTTTACTGGCAGAAATCTGTGAACTATATTAAGGTGAAAGTGTATTAATGGGTGCATTGAAATTGGTATAAACAACAAGATTAACTGCATGCCCATTGTCCCTGAAAGTTGCAGGTAGCCTTTTAACAAAGCTTAAAAACACATATTACTCAACAGGAGGCTTACCTACTAAAGTTATAGGAGTTGTTTTGCAAAACAACTGACTTGAGGAAGCTGTATGTAGTATCTTATATATACAATGTATTTGAAAGATAGGAAAGCATTTTCCCTACCATTTGCAAATGTGTTTTTCACAACAGGCTTAGCAAATCTATGCTTCTTGTTATTCTCTGGGAGAATTTAAATGAACCAGCCAAGTCCAAGTACCTTGTTATCCATATCCTTTGTTATCACTATCACTTGTACATGAATCCTGGGACTAGATCTGCTACTGTGAAGCACTCTGCACTTATGTAAAACACATTTTAATATCTAGTCAGATGTTTGCAGAAGTTAGACTTAATTATGCTGGGAAATTGCATTCCTTTTTGATGGAGCAAAGTGGAAAATATATTCATTTGTGTCCACAGTTTCGGATTGTTCAGCCAGGGTCTTTTATTTATATAGATCCCAAGGTGAATTCATTTGCTGCAGTTTTAGAAGTCATGAATTGTACTACAAAAGCCTATACTGCGCTAGGCATCTGGGGTGGCTCTCTTGGAGACAGAGGAAGAGTAGCAGCTGCGCTAATTAATAAAGAGAATTGTCTAGTCAAGGAGTGCAAAGCTGATTTTAATAAATTCCTCATTTTGAGAACCTACAGAACACCACCACACACTGGAGGCTCTGCAAAATCTGTGCTTCCTTTCATCCAAAGCTAGTCTCCAAGAGGAAAACTTGTTAAGCCTGACAGGTTAGTATTCCAGCCCAGTTCCGAGCATCCTAAAGGTACTATGTGTAGTTTTATAATACAAGAGCAAAGGAAGGCAAATTTTGTTTGAGGTTGGAGAATCTTGTTATTCTAAACCATTTTCAGTATTAGCTGCATTCAACAATTTCCACTTTCCCTCTCCATGATCCTAATAACTAATTCAAAATGAAGAGTCTATTTTCTACAGAAGGTGTGTGGGCTTGTGAGGCAGGAATCTTGTGTCTACTGCTAGGAAGCTCAGTCTTAGGTGAAATGTTTTTCTTTGATGGACTTTAAATGTTTAATCTCTAATGGATAGAACTGCTTGGTATAGACAAATTCTAAGATCTCATCAAACTCTGATTCTCTGTTAAATGTTTACTTACATTTCTCTTGTGTTTATTATGGGACAGAATGATATTTAATTATATTGCACAGATTAATTTATAATAACTGATATTAATGAGCCCTTATTATATGCTGAGATGTACACATGAATATGAACTCTATCCTCACAATAACTCTATGGAGTAAATTATTTTATTGTCCCTACTTTATAGATAAGGAGGTTGAGATCTGAAAAGGCAGGCATGGTGGTGCATACCTATAATCCCAGTATGCATGAGGCTGAGACAAGAGAATTGTAGATTTGAGCCCAGCCTCAGCAATCTAACAAGACCCTCAGAAATTTAGCAAGACTCTGTTTCAAAATATAAAAAATGAAATGGGCCGAGGGTATATTTCGGGAATAAGGCACTTCCGGCCTCAATCCCAGTACCTTACACACACACACACACACACACACACACACACACACACACACACACACAAGAAAAAAAATAAAGAAATAAAGAAGTAGCTGGCTCACAGTTAGTGACAAGACTAGGACTGTTGAACCTTGCTAATCTGATATGGCAGCTTTTGCAAGTAGACACTATTTTTGTCCCCACCACTCTACCACCTTCCTTGAGCGCATGCAACCATCCCCTAGATTCCTACAGGTTGTCTGCTAGCAACTCAGCAATATCCTCTTCTCTAGGAATTGCCTTTTTCCCAAATATGGCCATCTGGGAAGAGATGAAGATCATTACACCTCAGTACACAAGAAACAAAGGATTTCCCCTGTCCCTTGCCTCCAGATGGAACTCACACTGTAGTACCATTTGTAACAGAACCTCCTAGATGCCCATCCCCTCAGGCTGAAGCAAATCCCTGCTTAGTTTTTTTCCCCCTGCTCTTCCTGCATCACCTGTTTTCTGAGATCCAACTCCCAACAAATCATGCTATCACCCTCTCAAGAGTCCAGGACTCTAGCTCTGCTTCTAGATAACCTGACTTGAAGCAGCCTCTGTTCTCTACTGCAGTTCCACCATCCTGCCCTTAGGGGAGACTAGGATGGAGTCTTTAAAAGGTATATTTAACCTGGAAAAAAAATACATTATTGACATTTTCTATTTTTCATCACATTTTCCCCAATTGTTCTTTCATCCTTGTCCTTCAACATTTGTACTTAAACAACAGGCATAAGTAAATAAATAAATAAAAACTTAAAAGAAAAATACACCTGTTATATTTAACATGGAAGAGTGTGTGATGGCTGTGTTTCAGCAGCCCCTTTCTTCTCTTCTCTTACTGCATAAATCTGCCTGAGAAACCAAATAGAATCTTTCTTAAGCCCAATGTAGCCTGAGGCAGTCAATTTCCCTCTTCTTCTCTTTTCTTGGCAAAAAGCTAATAGTATTAACAGCACACTGTGACCATATATGCTCGTCTCTGGGGATTAAATTCAGCAAGATATCCAGAAAAATATTTCCAAATGCAGTGATCTGTGAAGAAAAGTTTAATATTTTAAAAGCTTATGTTGATCTCTGCCTTGGCTTTAAAGATTTGGGGTACATAGTTCATCCAGGATTTTATTCATACCATTCTGAGATGAAGCACTTTTTCATGTTACAATTAACTGTCGAATTCCTTCTACATAACAGGCACTTAATAGATGCTGAAAATAGAACAAAACAGCACGTCCACTTTCCTCATGGATCTCATGGGCTAACAGAGTGTTATCCAATGTTCACACCTATCATATATGCTGGATTATAATTTCACTAATATTTTATTAGAAGCTATTACTGAAGAAATTTAATCTGATGAGGAATTTTTTTTATGTCGATGAGTAAATAAGTTAATGTGTGAAGTATGAAAGAAGTTAGGTCTATAATGATATAACAATGGGAATATTAGCATGTGAGTTATTGCCATGTGAAGAGTCCCTAAGACAAGAGGTAGCAGAGTGGGGTTGGGGCCTATAAGGAACTCTAAAAACTTCAATTAATGAAAAGCACTGTTTAACATGAAGTTAGAGATGTCATTAGGAGTAAAGTCCATAGGAAGCCTTACGGACCATGCTAAAGAATTTCAGTATTCCCAGATATCAATGAGTGATTATTGGGAGAACAGGAGGTATGTGTTTTTGTATGATGCAAGAGGAGCAGAGAACACTCTAAGAGTTGGGGAACAATATATGGCTAACAAGAACAAAAAAAGGGAAGTGTCTCCTTGGGAAGGGAGAAAGTAAATCATGTTGGCTGGATATAATGTGAGAAGATTGTAAATGCTGAGAGAGAAAGCTGGAAAGGTTTACTATGGGTAAGAATGAAATGGGCCACACCCACTACACAGTGCAGGTTTTCTACCAAGAAACTTGAAGGGAATGGGCTGAACAGGCGTGTGTTTTAGAAAGAAGAGTTTAGTCTATGTTATGGTTAGGTATAGAATATCTCTTGAAGAACTCATGCATTGATGTTCAGAGTTGACGTAATTGAGTCATGAGAGTTGCAAGCTCATCAGTGGGTAAATCCACTGTGATGGACTTACTGGGTGGTAACATAGGCAGGTGGGTGTGTGGCTGGAGAAGGTGGGTCCTTGGTGATGTGACCTTAGGGACTGTGCTTTTGTCTTTGAATCTGCTTGCCTGCCCTCTGACTTCCATTCTGTAAGAGCAGAGCCCTTGCTCTCTCCCTCTCTTCTCTTCCTGCCATCATCCCCTGAGTGCCACAGACCCCGGCCTCACCTGGACTGAACCCTCATATCTCCCAAACTGTGAGCAAATAAGTCTTCTTTCCTCTAAGTTGTGTGGTCAGTTGTTTTGGATGTCAGCAGTGGGAATGTTGACTGACAGAGTCTAACAGTGTCCAATTGAATTTTCTACAATGAAAAATCTCTTCTGTACTTTGCACAGTGCAGTTGTATACTATTCACTAGCCACATGTAGTACTGGGCCCTTGAAATGTTGTTTTTGCCATAGGTGCACTGGCTTTTAAATTTTTATTTAATTTTAAATTATATTTAAGGTAGGTGCCATTTGAGACAGCATAGGTTTAGACACACCATGAAATATGTGTGTGGTCCTACTGGTGGCTTTGGTGTGGATGGTCAGAAGTTCAGAATGAGGAAAAGGAGTGAGGAGGTTATCTAGAAATTTGTAAAGAGATGGTATCCAAAAGAATGAAGACAGAAAAATTAGAGAAGTATGAAATAAAAAACATCCAATTTCCTCTGGCTAGGGCTTAGAAGAGAAGAAATGAATGACAAAGGGAAAAGACCTTAAGGTTGAATTCAAATTATAGATAGCCTTGGTGCCAAGGTAAGAAGTTTGGACCATTTTTTGAAAGGGAACATGAACATGGTGAAATTTTGCGAAGATTGGATTTATTTAATTAGAAATTCCAGAAATGTGCCTGCAAGAGTCATTCATGACTCTGTGTGTAAGATAAATTACATCTATTTGTTTTATTAGAGCCCTTTTGCTGTTGTGTAGTGGTGATATATCGACATGTCTTTCCTATCCCCAGGACAGCTTGAAGGCCAAGGATATGGCTTAGCTACACTTCTGTGACCTCCCTTGACCTCCTGGGAACTAGTTGGTAGGAGAATGTTGAATATATTCCAGAATTGTTAATGAGAGACTAAGCTACCCCTGGGAATGGTGGGCTGGTAATAGATGCAGAAACCACTGGAGGTAACATGCACAAATGTTAGCCACTGATCCATTTGGATGGCTTCTCTCCCCAACTGTCTTCTACATCCCTTAGCCTCAGGGACTGGGATTATGCCCAAGAACTGGGAATTCTCCTCAAACTTCTGGGCATATAGCAGACCTTGAGAAAACCTCAGGGCCAATTGAAAGGCAATATTTGAAAGCCATTTTTTCCCTATCATATTTATCTCAGAAATCTAAGAGTAAACTAGATTCTGTATATACTTTGTGATGACCTTCCAACAAGTTCACATCAATGTGTAACCCCTTCCCAACTTATGTAGCTCTGTTCTTTGTTCATATCTTGTCATTGCTGGATGTTATCAAATAGACTATTTTTCACCAACGTGATAGGCAAAAAAAAAAGAAAAAAAATGTTATTTTACTCTGCATTTGACTGTGTTTACCACTAAGATGAAAATATTTTCATGCATTTAATTGCCATGAATTCATCATTTCTTATTTCAGCTTAATTAAAAAGTTAGGTGTAGATAATGAAGAAGAAACTCAACTCCTGTGGAACAAGGGGGATGGTCTAGGGGAAGTTGGGGACAGGGAGAGGCAGAATTAACAAAGGACACACTTCCATTGCCATAAGTATATACATGAGAATACCCCTGCCAATCTCAATATCACGAGTGGGGAAGGGGGAGAATGGGGAGGAAACTTTTTTTTTTTTGCAGTACTGGAGATTGAACTCAGAGGCATTCTACCTCCAAGCTATACCCCCAACCCTATTTTTTACTCTTCATTTTTGAAACAGGGTCTCACTAAGTTGCAGAGGGCCTCACTAGGTAGCTGAGGCTGGCTGTGAACCCAGAGCCTCTGGTCTCAGCCTCCCAAATACTGAGATTACAAGCGTGCGCCACCACACCAGGCTGGGAGGCAACTTGGGAAAGCTCACCAAGTGCTGTGTGCACGTATGCCAACATTAATACTATGAACTACATTATGATGTGAAACCATAATACACCAATAAAATTTTTATTTTTTTAAAGTTAAGTGTTTCTCTCTCTCTCTCTCTCTCTCTCTCTCTCTCTCTCTCTCTCTCTCTCTCTGTCTCTCTCTCTCTCTGTCTCTCTCTCTCTCTGTCTCTCTTCCTCTTTCTCCCTTCCTCACTCCTTCCTTCCCTTTCTCTCTCACTCTCCTTTTTCTTTTTTTTTTTTGGTACTGGGGAATGAACCACCCAGGGGCATTCTACCTCCAAACTATACTCCAAGCCCTTTTGATTTTTTTATTTTGAAAAAGCATCTCATTAAGTTGCTGAGGATCTCACTAAATTGCTGAGGTTGACCTCAAACCTGTGGTCATATTGTCTAAGCCTCCCAAGTATTAGGATTATAGGCTTGTATCACTAATGCCAGACTAGGTTTCTCTTCTTAATGGAATTTTTTTATGTATCATGATATTAGCTTTTGGTTTCAGTTTTATTTGAAAATATTATTTCAAGTGACATTTTGCCCTTTAAAACTACGTGTAAAATTCTTTATGAAACAGACATTCCAAATTGTACACAGTGAACCCGTAAACTTTTTTTCTTTATTCATTTTATATTTTATGTTTTGCTTGAAAAAGACTTTTCTACACATAATATAAAGATACTTTATATCTTCTCCTTGCTTATTACTGATATTGTTTCATAAATTTGGACCTTTTTGGTTCATCTTATGTTTATTTTCTATGTTAGATTGAGGTTGCAGATCTAATTTCAGTAAACGACTTTCTTCAACAAAAGTTCAGCCAGTTAACTTTTCTGTGGGCCAATGGTCAAGAACCACTCAGAATTATGACTCAGATTCAGGTGTTTAGTGAGGAATAATGAAAACAGACTTAATATATTGTGTCTACACATCTCCATCTGGGTTGTAGATAGACAGTAATCTTTTCATTCAACCCATTTGGTTTAGAATCCATTGTGACATCCCATAGGTCTTGATCTACATCTTACCTATATTACCTAATATAGTGCTATATGCATAGCAGTGATTAAAAGTATTTGCTGATTTAAATAAAGGAATTAGAAAAAGAAATGTGGAGCATAACACTGTTTATGTCTTCAAAGTTAACCTAATAGGAGAAGATATCCTCTATTCAACTCTATGTAAGTAGAGTAAGAATAATGAAAAAATGAAAAAATAACAAAGTGAAGGTAAATTTCAGGATTAGTTGTTTTGTTGTTGTTTTTGTTGTTTCCCATCATGACAAAGTATTTAGGATGTTTTAAGATGACATATGCAAACCATTCATCCCACTGTCTGAAACTAGTGGACCCTTATTACTGGTAATGAGACATTATTTTTATTATTTCAGGGGTTCAATGGAGACAAAGAATTCTCTACTAAATAATCATTATGTTTTTTGAGAAAAGATAGTTTTATGCATGTATGAAAGAAGCTCAACACCTTACTAAATACTGAATTTTAATATTTTATATGGTTTTTTTAATACCACAGATAAAAAATAATTAGAGCTGCATGTTTCACTGACATTAATAATTGCTTCCTAAAACTAGACATAAGAAGCTTACACAAATAAGGAATATATGAACATTTCTGGGTATTTTGAATTATGTCTCCTCTCCTCCATCAAAGCCTCTCTCTAATACAAAGTTTGAACTAAATGTTATGAGTCTAAATATCATATATTAGGATAAATCGATGCAAAGAATAAATTTGAAATGGCTGAAATAACCACCTTTGAGTTAGTGGGCATTTAAACCATTTGGGCTTGAGGAATCACTGATGTGGCACTGTAAGGGGATTTGATTTTATAGGCTCCTCAGCCCACGAGTTTTTATGAATACAAAAAGTGTCATGGCCTGGGAGATAAGACAGGCATGAGGCTGTCACTGTGAAGCTGCTTTGCTTTTCAATAGCTTGCTCCCAATTTTGAATCCACAATCCACTGGGAGAAAAGCTTTAGATTTCCAGGCAAAGATGAAAGATGCTCAAAAAACTCTTCTATTATGATAGGAAATTGATAAGTAAGTAGTCTATGGAAGTTTAGACCCTGACCCAAATGGAAATTGAGTTGAATTGAGATAATTATCTTGTTAATCCTGGTCCAAATTAAAGTTCACCTTTGAAGAGTCAGATCATTAATGCGAACGTGCAGATTCTCATTCACTTACATGACAAGGGAGAACAAAGTTATGAAAATTATGAGGCTTTAAGTACAACAGTTTACAAATTTTAACTCAAACATACAATGTGGAGAAAATGGAAGGATGTTGTAAACAGGAGAAAAAGCACACATGGCTCTGATTATTTAAAAAGAAAACTTCTTTTTCTTTGTGTTTGCTATCTTGAGTAAGAGAGTTTGCATTCGCCTAGGGTATTCTGATCAAAGGATTGAGAAATAAAAAGATAGACATGAATACAGTCCATCTCAAATAAAATGTTTTGCTCCTCAATTATATTTGAAGTTAGCATAAAAGCAGAGACCAAATTAATTTATGAAATGCTATGTTTTAAATAGCTTTATGTTCAAATAAATTAACACAGAGAAGCATAATTTCAAGGACTCTTGTTATCATTAATAAAACAAATCTGCTTGCAAATCTTCAGTTGTAAATATTAAGTGGTTTCTACTCATTGAGATCTGGGAGAGTAGTGAAGTCCCATGGGACCCTAATGTCCCTCTGGTGCCATGTGATGATCTCCAGCCACTTGTCACTTAGACAAGTAATAGTATCGGAATCTACCAAGAGTTAGTGCTGAGAGGTATTCAAAACTCTACTGAGGAAACACTGCAGACTGAGGATAGAGTCTTTGGTCCTTTGAAGCCAGTGAAGGTCTTCCAGCTCAGCAGTGTGGGAGAGCATAGGATGTACCCGGAAGGTGACAAAGAACTGGATTGAGTGGTAACTCCCTAAGTCACCTGCTTTGCACAAAGCTTCTTAGGGTACCTCATGTTCAAATCAGATTAAATCAGCCAAGTGAGTCAGGAAACATAGGCACAAAGCCAAATAATTAAGCTGAAACACATGATGTGAATTTAATTATCTACGTATTTTAGGACAAAATAGAATTGAGTAAAAAGAAGCAACATTTCAAATGTGGTCCCGTGCATTCAACTCACACAGTGAGTATAGACACAGTCTTTGAACTTCGTGTTCTCTAAGGGTATGCAGAAAGTATAAATATCCTATAACTGAGATACAAGTCATAATATATTCTGTAATTTTAAAAATTAGGATGCCTTAATATTTTACTTGGAATTATATAAAATGATAGACATGGATTTTTAAAATCAATTTATACATCAAAATTTTAAAATAAATCAGAGGTTTCATATTGTTTTATAATAAGTTATTCTCATGTATAGCTATATGGTCATTATTTGATTCACTGGTATGTTTTAGCACTATATTCCCTGGATTATTTACATAAATTCTGGTTTTTATCACAAATGTTTCATAACATACTTTTTAACTAATTTTTTTATATCTAGAATTTATAAATGCATTCATTCATTTTTAAAAATTTATCCAACAAATTTAGCTGAATACCTGTTTGGAGTCAAATACGATGCTAAGTACTGATTGTGCAATACTGGGCTATAATAGGCACTGTTCATGGAACAGTCCACTCCAAAACTACCACAGAAATTAATGAACACTTACAAATTAAAATAATTGCTAAGGAAAAAAATCATATGATTCAGTTAAGACATGAAGGAAAAATCTCATGATAGGAAGCTGGCTATAAGTTCTGAGTAAAGTATTCATCTGTTAGTGCTGAGAACCAGATATTCTCCTCTGGTTTGTACAGATCAAGATTCTAAGAAAGGCAGGAAATTGGTACAACACTTAGAATGTACTGTAGCAAGCTGGGCAGAGGGTAGAAACAATGTTCCCATCAAAGAAAAAATGTATGTATTGTGTGTCAAACGTGAAGAGAAGACAGAACTAAGAGTCATCTGAAAGAAGAAAATGTGAACAATATACTCAGAAATGTTTCTTTCTCTCCAGTAGCTGCATGGATTCTTAAAGGTTCAGGACTAAGTTCAGGCTGGGTTTTTGTTTTTGTTTGTTTTTAACCAAGTGGATAGAAGAGTTTTTAACATAGCCCTTCTACCACTCCTGGGTATTTTTCCAAAGAGTATGGAATCATAATTATAGTAATACATGCATATCCATGTTATAGCAGCATAATTCACATAGCCCAAATTATGGAACCAACCCAGGTATACATCAACAGATGAATGGATTACAAAAATTATGGGATATACACACAATGGAATTCTACTCAGCAATAAAGAAGAGCAAAATTGTGTCATTTGCAGGAAAACAGATGGACCTGGAAAACATTATATCAAGTGAGATTAGCCAGCCATAGAAAATGAAGGGTCATATGTTTCCTCTCATATGTAGGATGTAGGGAGCAATTGAGATACTAGAGGAAATTTAGATAATGGAGGAGAAAGTTCAGTGGAGCCAGGGAGGTGGTCTAGGGGAAGGAGAAGAGGGAAAGGGAGAATCAATGAAGGAAACACTTCCATTGGCATTGTGTACCTATGTGAGAATACCAATGTCATTCTCAATACCCTGTATGGGGAAGGGGCAGGGAGTGAGGAGAGAACTGGGGGAAGGGGGAAAGCCCACCAAATGCTGTGTGCATGGATGTCACCATCACTATAAACTACATTGTGACGTGAGACTATAATGCACCAATGAGAGTGTAAAAAAGGTTGAAAATCTTTCAATTTAAGTGTATGTTCAGGAGAGCTGGATACATGCTTATCTTTTTTTGATAAGAGTTCCTATGCTGCTATCTTTGTTCTATTCCAGGAGATTATGTGGTCATGTCTGTCTACTTTGACCTGAGCCGAAGAATGGGGTACTTCACCATCCAGACCTACATCCCCTGTACACTCATCGTTGTCCTATCCTGGGTATCTTTCTGGATCAATAAGGATGCTGTCCCAGCAAGAACATCTTTAGGTGAGACACATTGCTTTGCTTCTTTGTGACCCAAGATAAATGTCCAATATAAGCAACCATTATTTCCACTATTTCTAAGTTTATTTGCCCTAAATTCAGCCAACAATGATATAGAAATCCATATGTTTTATTTTAAAGAAAGACAATGCTGGGAGTGGTGGTTTATGCCTGTAATCCCAGTACTTCCGAGCCTGAGACAAGAGGATCTCGGGTTTGAGGCCAGTCTCAGGAATTTAGCAAGATCTTCAGCATCTTTGGGACACTCTGTTACAGAATGAAAAAATAAAAAGGACTGGGTGTGTGACTGTGTAACTCGGAGGTAGAATGCCCCTGGTTTCAATCCACATTACCAAAACAAATTAATAATAATAATAATAATAATAATAATAATAATAATGATAAAGCTAGCATGATTTTTTTAAAAATAGTGTTTATGTAGCTGTTTTCCTATCTCAATAGGTTGCCTTTAGTAAATTTTTCTGTTGAATTTAATTTAACTTAGTAATAACAGCAAAAAAAAAAACCCTTTAATTTCAATAGAATTTTCTTTGGTTTTATGGGCATATATATGCTGAAGCTGCTCATGACAGCTCAGAGCGATGATTGTGTTTAACCTTTCCTAATCATATGCTCAGTGATGTCACATAGGTAGTTTGAAATCAGCAAAGTTCCACTCATAACATGAAAAGGGCAAATATTAAAGATCAGGGCCTTTTGTTTTCTAGAATCAATTGTTATACATTCCCAAACAAACCATTCACTATTGGTTAATTCCAACATGCATGATTATTGTGATGATATTGGAAGCAATTGGTTTTTTATTTACAAGCTATTGAAAACATTATTTGGGGGAGCAAAGCCACTTTTAAGATCATTTGCAGCTTGCTCCAAACACTAGATATGGTAATATTTGTCTTTGATTTTTACATTTTGTTTAGCTAAGGAAGGAGTCTTAAAACAGACAAAAACCACAGGAACACTGGAGTGTAGGTCTATGAAGAAAACTTTAAAAATTTGAAGTTAATTTTTTAAAGATTTAACTAAGTATAAAGTAAGAGAAAGAAAATTATAAAATCACAATCCCCTTTCATCAGCTATGTGAAAGTAGAACCACAGCCCTTGCTTATTCCCTGAATCGAGAGGCAATATCATGTAATAGTTAACTTGGGTTTTACATTGTTTTCTTTTTTTTCTGTTTACATAACAGAAAAAAAACTGGTTATTAAACCCAAGTTCTTGCATATGCTAGGCAAGCACTCTACCACTGAGCTACATCCCAGACCTAAGAACTTGGGTTTTGAAGTTAAAGGAATCTAGATGTCCATCCACACATACAGTGTGACCTTGAAATGCCCTTAATTCTCTCCAAGCTTTTCTCATATGTAAAATATGTATCATTTCCCGTACCTAATGTTCAGGGTTCTATTCAGGTTAAATAAGGTTTTCTATGTAAAACACACTGGACAGAGTAAAGACTCAGAAATGGTAGCTACTATATAGTCATTTTCTGACAAAAATGATCTGTACTAGGTTATTAAATTGAGGGCAGAAGTGATTACCGGAAGAGAGATCATTTGCATATCTGTCCTCTTCCAAACCTAATTTAGTTTCCCATCTGTTTCAAAATGAAGTTATTTTGATTTTTTCCTGTTCTATGCAGTACTTTGTGTTACAAGTCCTATTCAACAATTCAAATATCTTGTCTAATGCTACATGCCGAAACATACTCCAAATGCATTGAACCTAATACTTTAGGCTAATTCCTGTCACTTCGAGTAGAATGTGTTGAAATACATGAATTACATGTCCATCTCTAAAATCAGAATGTAAATTTCATTTTATTTTTATTCTCCAGTATAGTACCGGACACATAACTGCTACCTCCATGATTATTCAATTAATATGAGTGGATGGAACAAGCACACTGTTATATTCCAATCCACCCTCTTCCCCAAGATATTTTAAGGAAATTATTTCAATCAGTTTCTTCTTCTGAAGCTTGGGTTCCTGCGGGTCAAAATTCCTTTTATGACCCTTTAGATAGCTAATTTCAAACGCTCATGAGATGAGTTTGTGTTGGCAAAAGGCTTCAAGGTGCATAAGTTAAGGATTGAGGAAGAGGTTCCTGAGCAAATAGCAGGTAGTTGTTCCTATTCTTTGGCCACTTATATGTCAGGCAAGCTCACCTACACCTTCTCTACTCTTTGCAACAACTGTATGTTGAAGTTGCAGTGATAGCACAAATTATCACTCTATTTTTTAGAGCAGAACCAAGGAAGCAGAGGTGCTGCAGGGTTAAACACCTTACACAAAGCCACATAGCCAACAAGTAATAGATCTGCACCTTGGCTAATGGAACACAGCCTCGCTCTGAGTGTGGAGCCTTGCTGAAGGCCAGTTGTGGGTGAAGGTGAGAGGATAACCTGAGCCCATACCTCTATTTTAACTTTGCTGTCTCACTTCCCTAAATCAGTGCTTCTTAAACCTAATTGTGTATTTAGATCCCTAGAAGCACTTTTAAAAGTACAAATACCTTAGTCTCACACCAAGAGATGCTTATTTAATTTGTCAAGAGCATGGCCTGGTTGTTAGGCTTTAGAAAAAAAATTCTCAAGTGTTCTAACCTTTTAACACACTGTTCTAGATTTTGAGTTTCATTATCTTTTTCAGTGTTTAGACTGATGTACTAAATAGGATGATCATGAACCCCTGCTGACTTAAAGCTAACTGTCCCAGAACAGTTAGAGCCAAGAGGTTTGATTAGTCAGATAAATATACCCATATTGCTCAGAGACAGGGGCGGTTTTCTAAGCACAGACCACGAGAACATGGAGGAACAGTTGTTCAGGAGCTTACAACACTTGAATGTAGTTTGGGGCACAGATGGCAGCTGAGGTTCAATCACGCAGCTATCATGATGCACAAAAAATCAAAATACCAATTGGTATTTTTCACCAAGTCATCTGAAGTTGGATAACATCCCTAAAAAAAGCTATTTCACTCCAAGACTGGAGGAATTGGTAAAAGCTATGGATATTTTTCTTCCACCCCAAGTAAAAAGAGTCTAATGTTTTTGTTTAGCAAAACCAGAATGAAACATCACTTCAAGCTATCTTATTGTTGGTAGGTGAATCAGGTAAAACCAGCCCTTCTCTACTATCCATTCTTGATATCATAGTAGTTTTCTTCCCTATAGCTACAGATTGCTCTGAAAATATCATGAAGCAGTTCTTCAAGGTAACACATTACATGGCTGATGAACTTCTATGTACCCTAAATAACTCCTTCCTGATTTGCAAGATCAGTATTTAATTTACATGTCAGTATTTGTTTTGCATAACCTGTAACATGACAGGCTTTCCAAAATGAACTCATCCATCTATATTATCTACCATAAACAAGACATTTTTACTTATCATCATAGGTCCAATGTGACATTGAGGCCTAATTATGAAATACAACAAAAACTTCAACTTAGTTTTTAAGCTTTCCTCAAAAGTATAAGCTGTAATTGGGTACAACCAAAAATTTTGAGATGAACCAATATATAGACAAGCTAATTAAAACTTTTTTTAAAAATTTAAGATCTTTCTTCTCTAAAACAATTGATATCATTACCTAACGTTTAAGACTTTTTAGACATTGGCACTCTGTGGTAGTTTGCTTTCCATCACTGTAACAAATACCTGAGATAAAGAAAATTAAAGAGAGAAAAGGTTTGTTCATTTTGGCTCATGTTTCAGAGGTTTCAGTCCATGTTCACTCAACCTTATTGCCCTGGATCTGTGGTAGCACAGTGCATCATGTTAGGAGTATATGGCAGAGGAGACTTGTTCCACACATGGCATCCAGGAAGCAAAGACAGTGAGGAAGGGACTGGGGTCCCAATACTCTCTTCAAAGGCACACCACCCATGACCTAACTGTCACCCACCAAGCCCCACCTACTAAAGGCTCCACTGCCTTCCAATAGTGCTGAGCTGAGGACCAAGCCATTAACACGGGACCTTTGGGGCCTCTATGAATATTATTTAATCTTCTCAAAATCCTTACAAGGTTTCCCAGCCTCCAGTTGGTAGATGAAGAACTCAAACTCCTTAGGGCTCCTCTAGGACAACGCAGAAGACCCCAGACCCACAACACATCTCAATCAAGCATCTGATAGTTCCCAACTCTCTGGTGCTACATGTTGCATAGTATTCATGTATTTCCATATGTTCACAGAAATAAGACACTCTAGTTCAAAATATAGCATGTGAAGTCAGGTTGCCTAGGTTTGTATCTCATCCCTACCACTTCCTAGCCTAGACAAGTTTTTATTTTTCCTATGTTTTATTCTTCAGTGTTTTTCAATTATAAATATGAAGGATAATAGTGCTAGGACATATTATAGGACTATTATAAGGATTTTATTGGATAATATGTAAAGTGCTCAGCATAGTCCCTGGTCAAAGGATATTAAACTATTTCATGCATATCATAAATGTGATTTTTCTATTCTCAAATATAGGCTGAGGCTCTTTCATCATTCATGAGTATATATAAATAAGCATATTTATATATTTACATATATAAATATATATTATCCATTGATTAATTATTTCACTTTTTCATTCAACAAATATTTATTGACTCTAAGCACTGTGCTAAAATGTGAGGTTACAATGGTCAAAAATGTCAAAGAATACAGAATAGTAAAGGAGATTGATTAATAAGTACTTGACAGCAGCATAATACAAGGTCTATGGCATTTATAACCGTGGTTCCCTTGATTACTATCTTCCTCTGCTAAAACCTGCTCTTCTCTGTGAATTTGTTCCAACCAACACTATTTCCTCCCTTCTGTGGGATTTCATAACATTTTTTGTTCTTAGGAAACCTTGGTGCTAAGATTTAATGGCTCAAGAGAGCCACATATTCTTGGAAACATAGTTAAACCCTTTAAAAATGGCTATGGCAAAAAAAGGAAAAAACCTTGAGAGATTAGGAAGAAATATGCCCATTTTTGTCTTCTCTAACCCTTCTTCAAGTGTTGTGTTTCTCCCCAATCATCTTTTGGGAATGTTATATCAGTGATCTTTATCTGAGAGGAAAAATGCTTGTCTCTGTTTCCTTATGATACGACTCTGCTTCTCTGCATCTTTCTTCCTGGTGTTCCCCAACTCTTTGTGGCTGCTTCCCTTTGGCTAGTCCCCAGCACCTCCATTTGAGACAGGGAAATACGACTCTCTCCTAGAAGTCTCTTGGTCAGCTGTAATAGTTATTGCATGCTATTAAATGATGGAATCTTTGTGGGGTTCTTTCCCCCATTAGAAAGAGATCACAAAACTGGTGATGGCAAAGAATGAAGCTACCCCTTTTTGAGTGCAGAAAGATGCTGCCAGATATTATGGGAAATTAGAATCATGAAATTAGAATTAGAATCACAGAGTGATAAGATAGATAGGGTTTGGAAGAGCTTGTTCAAAAGATGGGGGAAGCAAACCCCAGATGGTTCATATGACTAAGTTCCTATAGCAAAATCTAGAACCTACTAAAATACTGAATCCATACTGAATTTGTGATATGTAACACAGCTTTTATAGGAGAACCTACGATCTGTCTCTGCTTGATGCAGGCAAGTTGTCAGGAATCAACCATTGGGGAAGATTAGTTTGCTTGAGTACTGTTGAACAATTGAGGACAAAAATTTAAAAATCAGATACTGAATTCTCAAATTCTTTTTCTGTTACTTTACTAACTGTGAGATGTAGGGCTAGTCCTTTCGTTCATTATCCTCATTTTAAAACTAAAATGAAAATATCTCTTGTTAAGCCTCAAAGAAACAAAGATGACAAAGTGCTTAAGATAGTGCCCAGCACAAGAAAGTTTTCAGTAAATATTAGTTATCATTTTACCACTTAGATAATCATTTCATCCTATTGGTCTTCAAAGAATCACCAATTAGATCAAGTCCCTTAGGCACAATCCACCTCCTGTATTCAAAAACCAAGTCTATAAGTCAGTGTTTGTCACAACAACCAGTACTTAGTAGATGGACAATTATATTTGTGGACAGAGTGAATCAGCCCATTCATGCCTCCTTTCCCATTACCAATGCTACTAGTCATCATTCACAAAGCAAATTTACTCTGTAGTGATTTAGTCAACATACAGATGCTACCACACCACCTATTTTATATTGTCTCCTTTCAGGTATCACCACTGTCCTGACAATGACCACCCTCAGCACCATTGCCAGGAAATCTCTCCCAAAGGTCTCCTATGTCACAGCGATGGATCTCTTTGTGTCTGTCTGCTTCATCTTTGTCTTCTCTGCTTTGGTGGAGTATGGCACCCTGCATTATTTTGTCAGCAACAGAAAACCAAGCAAGGACAAAGATAAAAAGAAGAAAAATCCTGTATGTATCATTTCCTCTTGGGACCACTGAAATTTTTTAATGGGCTTGGTTTGGTTTTATCAGTTTATCTGTATGCTAAGGGTCAGCAATTTGAGCTTCAAGATGAAAATAGATTGTGTGAGTTTGGGTCAGGTCATTAAGATATGTCATGGTCATTAGCTACTTCAGAGAGCCCAAGTTCTCTAAGACTTTTTATGCAAATGTAACTATCTGTTCTCTTCATTTTGAATGGATGAAAACTATAGCCAAGGCATGTATCCACTTCTTATTTGCTATTGTTCTAGGTTTCATTGATTTTCATCCTTTTACCTAACTTACTATAATATTTTTAAATTACTGGTGTTTTATTTATTTTTAAGAATTTATTGGTACAATGTAATTCTGCATTGTAGTGAGCTTCAAAGTGATACAATCATATATGTACACAATACAAAATGTTCCAGTAGGAAGCTGGAGGTTATTGAAGTTTCAAGGATCAGAATTTTTCAAGTAATTTAATGTGCATGTGAGTACATGTGTCTACATATGTACCTTACCACTACAGGACTTTTTCCAATTGCATACTAACATATCTTTTTTTTTTTTTTAAACACATATGGTTTGTTCAAGTTAGTTAGCCTCCCTGTTTCTCATATATAAAATAAAATGAATATTACTAAAGTACATGTCCTTTGGGGGCTGGTATAAGAAATAAATATTGCAATGGAGGTAAACAAACAAAATACAAAAACATTACAAAAAGAATTATGTGGAAATCCTCATCAGCAGTAGCTGGTGGTGTTGATTGAGGTTGATGATCTACACAGTTACCAACCTGAATTTCTTTCAGCATCTGTGTGTTTTGGAAACAGGTAGGAATGACTTCTACTCACATTAAATGTTAAACAGAGAGAATGGGAAACAAATACAAACCCCTACAGCAATCTTTATTGTGAGTGTTGAAGAGAGCATGAAGTTATCCATTTACTCACCTGAGCACATTGTTTGACTCATAGGAGAAGCATGAAAATTGGTGTCCATTCTCTTCCAAGGAAGAGATAAAGTAATGGCCTTGCTCTTCTGAATTTACAACTTTTCCTGGTTTTCTGCTCAAGAGTCATGAGGGACATGGACTATTTGATTCATGAACTTCAGGGCTGATTTTTTTTTTGTGGAACTGAGGATGGAACCCAGGGGCATTCTACCTCTGAACTATACCCCCAGCCTGATTTTTAAAATTTTATTTTGAAACAGGGTCTTGCTAGGTTGATGAGAGTCTCACTACTTGCTAAGGCTGCCCTCGAACCTGCAATCCTCCTGTCTCAGCCTCCCAAGTACTGGGAGGGGCTGAACTTTAAGGAAGGAATCTAGCTGATTCTAGGTCACATTCTCATGCATCTCCAGAAACCTAGATGAATTTCCACAAATGGAAAATGTTTATTTGACCATAAGACT
The DNA here is from genome assembly GCA_004027655.1 of Graphiurus murinus. Lineage (NCBI taxonomy): Eukaryota > Metazoa > Chordata > Mammalia > Rodentia > Gliridae > Graphiurus > Graphiurus murinus. The sequence goes on from PVLC010006468.1 coordinate 69,318, forward strand.
CTGTAGCAGGTAAAGAAAGAAGGATCATTGTTCTTAATAATTAATGAAAAA
>PVLC010006469.1:0-54859 GCA_004027655.1 Graphiurus murinus
GTGTGAGGAGTTTGTCCTGACTGCTGGGGGTGGAAGGGCCTGTGAAGGAGCAGGGAGAGAGGCCTGAGATGCTGCCGTGGGCGAGGAGCCCAATGATAGAGCGGGATAGAGTGGTGCAAGGAGGAGGGGCTCGGGTGTATTTTGAACACATGGCTAATAGACTGAAAGAAGGAAGAGAGATGCCAAAGATGATTCCTGAGCTTGGGTTGGAGCAACTGGGTAGATACTGATGCTGTTTACAAAAAGAGGCAAACTAGAAAAGGTGCAAGTTCTAGGGAGAAAGAGTTTCGCTTCAACAATGTTAAATTCGAGGTATCTATTAGTCACTTGGCAACTCTGCATGTTATCTACAGAGCAAGTCACACATCCGTTCAATTAATATTTATCAAGTGAGTGTGTGAGTGGGTGCCAGCCCTTTATGGATGAGGAAGGACAGACACAGAGTGAAAGAGTGGCATTTCAGAATGATGACGCTGCCACCTTAGGAAGCTGTTTCACTGACGTTATCTAGATTCACCGGCGTTATCTTGGCCAGTCATTTTAGCCACCTGCCAAGGCGTTGGCTGGGAATGATTCTCTTTATTCTATGGCTAAAGTGTCTGAGGTTTCAGAGGCTGCATGACTTGCCCATGTGTCCACTCAAGGAGCTGACCCAGCACTTGTACCTGTGCCTTTCCGTCCCCAGGCTGTCTCCACCAACCTCTTCTCAGTGTGCCACCTGTCACCTGAGAGCTGCTTTGGAAGGTGATATGGAACCAACTGTGGCCCCGCTGACCAGGGGGACTCTGGCCAGATGGAAGCCATGGGACCAGATTCCCAAAGAGGCCTGAGCCATCAGTAGGCAACCTGAAGCTGGCTGGGATTTCTGGAGTTGTATAACTGAAGCAATGACACCAGCAGGAAAACTCTTCTTCTTGCCCTGGAGAGGCAGAGACACCGTGGGGTGGGGGTGGGGGTGGGGGGTGTCCAGGCTCCAGAAAGGAATCCAGCCAGCTCTCCTATGCAGCACATGGGTCTCTACTCTTGGCAGCTTGCATTACTAGAGTCAACTAACTTGGGGAGACAAGAAGCAGGTGTGGCACTTTCCCAAGAGTGACTGACTGCCTTTAATGTTCCAGTTCCCAGTCTCACCATTTCACAACCAGTTGTCACCATTCCCTAAAGAAAACTTGTTTATGTAAATTCGCATCTCAAAGGTAGAAACACAGAGTTTTATTTTTGCAGGTGCAAGTTATGTGTTATATAATAACCTCAAAATTAAGCCCGAGTAAGAATCACTGGGGAGAAGAAGTGGTATTGCACAGCGGTGAAGAGCTTGCGATCTGAAGCCAGACTGCCTACATTTGATTCCTCACTCTACACTTAATAGTTATACACCTACGGGAAAGTTTCTTAATCTTCCAACAACTTGGTTTACTCATCTATGAAATGGGGATACTGATAGTATCTAGTCACATTATATGAGGGTTCAATAAGCTAGTTCATGCAAAGTGCTTGGAATAGAACCTGCACAAAATGTCCTATAGCTAAAAGCTACTATAATTAGCAGTAGTATTGTTTTTATAACTGAGTGGCTTGTTAAAAATGCCAAGTCTAGAGTCATACCCAGAGTTTGTTTCAGTGGATCTGGAGTGGGGCTCAAGAATGTTTCCAAAGCACTACAGGAGATTTGCATTGCATGCAAAAGAACTGAGGTGATGCTTTGAGAATTCTTGGTCTATAAGGCAAAAATGGGCACCCAGGGTCAAGGCAAAGCAAGAAGTACTACAGAGAGAAAATGGGGCGAAGAATAGTTTTCATTACCTCATCCACAATTTCACACCATTCAATGTGATATATTTAGAATGGAGTCAAGCGGGCTCTTGCAATGGATCCAAATTCACTCTTTCATATGCATCCTTGATTTTTATCTTTTATAATTTTATGGGACTATACAATCATAAAAATGCATGAAACAAAGATTTATGGCTCACTGAATTTTCACAAGGGGAACACACTTGTATAATCAGTACCCTGACCATGAAACAAACATTAACAGAATCCTAGAGGCCCTCATGTTACCTGCCTGTCACTGCTCCTCTTCCTACTATCTCAATTTAACTGAGAGTTTTGTCTGTGTTTGAACTTTATAGAAATGAAATCATATAGCATATACTCTTTTGTGCGTGATTTCTTTTACTAAAAGAAAATCAGGTTTGTGAGACACACCCTACTCCGAATTAATTCATCCTCATTGCTGGGTAGAGTTTCTATGTGTGCATGTGCATGTATGTGTATATACACATTTCTGCTGGGTCACAGGGTGTGTATATATTCAGTTTTTCTACTAGTGATGCCAGTTTGCATTCCCATCAAAAGTACATGAGACCTTCAGTACTGTATACCATTCCCCTGTACCAGTATGTACCCTGGTAGCCAATAAAAGGAAATTGTCTACACACACCCCCCTCTATAACAGTGGAGTTGACCTGATGTGATGTGACACCCCTAAAAAAGTATATGAGTAGTTTTAGTTGCTCCTTATACTAATGAATACTTAATATTATCTTTTTCCTTTTTGATACTCATCTGGGTGTGTGGTGGTGATTAACGTTGGATTTTTAATTTGCAGTTCTGTCTTAGTCCTATCAGGCTGCCATAACAAAATGCCATAAATTGGGCAGTTTATAAAAAACAGAAATTTATTCCTCATGGTTCTGGAGGCTGGGAGTCCAAGATCAAGCAGATTCTGTATCTGGTGAGAGCCAGCTTTCTGGCTCATAGGCAGCAACTTCTTGCTAAGTCCTCACATGGTGGAAAAAGGAGAGAGTTCTCTCTAATCCCACTCGTGAGGACTCTGCCTCCATGTCCTAACCACTTTCCAAAAGCCCTTCTTCCTGATTCTACCACTTTGGGGGGGTAAGATTTCAACACATGAATTTTGGGGAGACATATGCATTCAGGTAAATTCCCTGATGACTAGTAAAATTGAGCATGTTTTCATTTGTTTATTGGCCATTTAGACATTCTCTTTATAAGGTGTGCTATTGATTCTTAATCTCTTTTAGTTCTGATCTTTTTTATATTCTATTGCTTCTTCTGTCACCTATACATCACTTTTTCCCTCCATTTCTTTGCTACTCAGGGTTTCTCTCTTTCTCTTCTAATTAATTCATGGTATTTTACCCTCGCTGGAAATCTAAAACAATTTTTATTAAGAAACAGAAGCTGAAAAAAGTAAATACAGATGTTCTTCTTTTAGGCTAGAGCAGATTTCTTCAATAAACAGCAGGAACAGTACAGGGAAAACATGTGCATGCACACTAGGGTCCCCTTTCCCTTCCACAGCTGTGTCCCTCTGTCCATCTGTGCTGATACTTGTCACACTATGACATTTGCTTGTCATTCTCCAGGTGCCTCATGTTTATGTATTTTGTGTATACTCTGACTGGCAGTATGTTTTTTCCAAAGGCAAGGATGCTAACTTCTACTTTTTATATTTACTCTCCACTCTACCCTAAACAACCTAGTATGCAATAGGAACTAACAAGCAATGTCTCTAAGACCATAGTAAATCTAAGAACTTAATTCTGAGTTTTGTGTTGAAATCACAAGCCTGAATAAGATATACTAGAAACTCCACTGGAAGAAATGTTATTTAAATACTCATTTGAAGCTATTAATTTTTAGCAGAATCCACTCATTTGCTCACACCCCTATAGCAAGCGGGCCAGCACCACTGCCTGGAGATCCAGCAATTCTGCAATAGACTAATAGAAAAGGTTGCTTTCTTGGAGCCAGAATTCAAACTTTCTTCGTAGGTGTCAGGGCAACAAACTCCCACATAGGATGAGTTCTGACTGCTGGGGAGAGAGGAAAGGGTTTTTTTGGAGACCTTAGTTGCCCCAACTAGCAAGAGTTTTAGTGTTCCCAGTTGGTACTTTGGGGACTGGGTGGAGTCTAAATTCGGGGGGGGGGTGCGTGGGAAAAGGGAGCATATCACAAAGATTGGGAAATGGATATGATTTATACTTATAGCGCAAACCAGGAATTCCCCGGAAATTAGCTCGTTAATCCAAGGGGAATCCTGCTGAGGGTATTCTGGGAGGCACCAAAACCTTATGGGTTTGGGGAATTTGATTTCAATTTTAAACATCTCTTCTCCACATGTATTCTCTCATCCTGTGGCTAAGAGTCATGATGAATTTACTCTGCTTTTTAAGGCTTATAGGAATAGAAACCTCAAACTAAGGTGGATTTAAAGGGAAAAAACCAACAATTTTCCAATTGTTCACATGATATTCTAGCCCTTAAGAGACTTTTGTCAGACCGAGGTTGTTAAAACAGCTTTGCCTCTCTGGAAAGCAGCAGCATCTCTCTAGAGGCGGGTGGGGTGAGGGATGGAGGAGCAGAGTGGCCATCTAGGTGCTGAAGATGACATTCATATATTCTGTAAACGCCTGAGCTTTACCTCTTAGCAGCTATGTGGTTTGGGGTAAGTTAACCTCTGTGAAGCCCATTTCTTCCTCTGAAAAGCCGAGATAAGGATACTAACCTCAAAAGGCTGACGGGAAGCACAAATAAACAATGAACATGAGAGTACTTGATGAACCGTGAAGCCACGCACAAAGAGGTCATTTTTTCTTGGCCCCTTTCCTCCAGTCCTCAGTGGGAACTTTCCTTTCCAAGCCTCCTTCCAGACCCCAATCCCAAACCTGGGGCATCATTCCAGGCATTCAAAAAGTATTCAAGAAAGTCTTTCTTATCTAGATGAGCAAGATATTGATTAGATGAGCAGGTTCAGTCCTTTAACATATACTGGGGAAGTTTCAAAGTCTATGATAGGTCAGAACAGTCTGTTGTAGGAAAGAAACAGCTGTGAACATGACAGACAAAAATCCATGCCCTTGTGGAGCTTCTGTGCCAGAGAGGGGAGACACCCTGAACACATAAATCCTTAAACACAGAGAGGTTGACTGGTGCTGGGTATTGTGTTGGGGTCGGAGGGGAGGAGAAGGGAGGAAAGGGATGAGTTAGTTTCCCATATGCCTGTCTAAAGAGGCGTCATCTTCCTTCCCACTCAGCCATCGCTCTGGTCCCAGACACCCAGCAGCCAGGCTCTGGGTCAGAAGCCAGGCAACAGCTGCGAGGGAAAGCCATGATAGGCTGGGCAAATGGAATGAGACTTTGAGGCAGTGCTTCAGATCACCCATTCCTGGAAATTAGATCACCTTGGGAAAGATGTTCTACCTTAGCTGTATCTGAAAAGCCCTGCACTCTATTTCCCTAAATAAAATTGAACAGAAACCAGTTTCATGTGCTTCTCTGTTTACATTGTGTGAATGACACATCCCTGTCCAAACTCACCCAGACTAACAGCTGCTAATTTCCTAGCAACATCGCCCTAACAATTCTTGCTTGAAATGGAATTAATCTAGGCACAGAAACACGAGTTTATATTTCATTTAAAAATTTTCAGAATTCTTTTTCCATGTCTCCCTTGCTACTCAACCTCCATCTTGACTGTCCTTGACTAGGCTCAGGCGGGGGTCCCCTTCCTTCAGCAACCGCTATGTAAATAATACTATTTATCACACAGCTTATACTTGTATAAAGCCACCACAGGCTATTTCCAGACTTTATAGAACCACCAGTTTTCTGCCTCATGATAACAGTAGTGGATAAACCTCCAAAAAATATATATTTAGAATCACATAGATACAGGATAAGAAGGCCTTGTAAAACCATCTGGTCATGGATGACAACTATATCTTGCAGTCCAATGACAAATGTTTTGGGGTCAGTGCAACAGTGGTTTGTGAGGGAGCCTTATACAACTGGTTGGGGAAGAAAAGAAGGGGTTATTGATTAGTGATGTCTGATGTGGATGAGCTATAGTGAAGGGGCACTATATGTACTACATGAATGGACATATACCATGCCTAATCTAGTTCTAGCTTCTTATTTAACAAATGAGAAAATGGATTCAGAGAGTTGGGGTGATGGCATCAAGATCATACACCCACTGGGAAGCAGAGTTGGAGCTGAAATCCAGCCCTCTAGATTTCCACTTGAATTTTGTTTCAACATCAACTTCTTTTTTGCTCTCTCATTCATAAGTTCTGGGGAGGGCTGAATGAGGCAAGCAGAGATTAATGACCTGGTGGGCTCTGTGTAATGCCTGACACATGGCCCGTGGTCATAAGCTGTTCCCATGGTCCCAGCCCAATTCCTGCTCTCTTTGCCCGTCTCAGCAGGAAGAACAAGAGGTCCTGCCTATGCCAAAATCTACAGTGAGGCTTGGCTTTCTGTTCTTAGGCCTAAAGTCACCCCCCTTTCCCTGTGACATACATACTGCCCCCATCATTCTCATCATCCCAGGTCAGGCAGCTCAAAGGTATGATGTTATGCACAGAATTGCTTTTATTTTTCCCTCAAACTGATGTTGACATAAATTGCATTTATTTCTATTTTAAAGCATAGTCTTCCCAGCTTAGCTGATTTATTTTATGGGAAAAGACATTCACATGTAGATGTTATTAGAAATGTTTTACAAAAGATTGCTTGATTTTTAAAAATGAAATAAGCCCTGAGTTAACTGTTCTATCTGCCTTTTCCTTGGGACCAGAACCTAGCCTCCTACCCAGCACTGCTTTACCTCCTCCTGAGAACTCTGTTTCTTCCCTTTATCAACCCTGTACTTCCTGCCTGTGTTTTAAGTCCTCCTTTGAGGTAGGGGAAGAAGAAGAAATTTGTTTAGTTCAACACTTATTAAGAGATGCATTGTAATGTATCAGACACTGTGTGGGGCACTCAGGATTCAGAAACAAATAGATGAGACACCTGCCTTTGGGAAATGGACCTTACAAAGAGCAAATACAATGAGCAATTGTATTTGAGTAATTGCAAATATAATGAGCAATACAATGCTAAGCCTTGCACCTTATCATCAATCTCACTCAGTCCTCACCCTGAGTCTACTCTTCTTGAGGTCATGAACTTTTATTCTCCACTCTATTACCCCTCCCCAACCCCAGAACACACACACAGTGCAGTCCCTTGTACATGGGGCCCAGCACAGCCTTTAACTGTCTGAATGACTAAATCCTTACAACTACCCTATAAGGTAGACATTGTTTTTTCCCTTTTACAGATGACAAAATGAAGATGATGGGAGCGAAGCCACCTTTCCAGAAGTCTTACAGCCCAGAGGACATAGGTAATTTGTTTCCAAACCCCTTATTTTTTCTCCTCTATAGCAACCCAAGTCACTGTACCTTCCTGGACTCTGTTCTCTTATCAGTAAATCCAGCTGTGCAGACTGTATAGTCTCATTACCCATTCAAACTAAATTTCATAAATGATACCCTAAGTTGGGAGTAAAACACACATACCCATTTTCCTTGGGAAAGTTTTTATGTTTTGTTTTGTTTTTTAAGCATGCATTTCTCCTGCAATCATTATACTGCCAGCCAAGTGAGCTGACTATTTTATTTTGTAACCCATCTGTATTCCTCCCAGATCTGTGATCTGTGCTCACGGACTTCTCAGACATTTTTAAAGTTCATTACTTTCTATTAACCTACCTTATCTAAGGACTAAATCAGTCACATAATTCACTGCCCAACAGCCAACATTTTACCTGTTTTCTCTCAAGGACAGCAGCAAGCTTCAGGTGCTAGAAGTCAGACCTCAAATAATCACTTTCCTTAAGATAGAGAAAGTATTTCTTGGAAGTAATAATTCTTGATTTTGAAGGGAAAACCATAGTCATAAAAATTTGTAGGATTACACAAAAAATAAATTGTATTTCTATGCACTAACAATGAACAATCAAAAAATGAAATTTAGAAACAATTCAATCTACAGTAGCATCAAAGAATAAAATGCTTAGAAATAAATTTAACAAAAGAATTGCAAAACTTGTTCACTGGAAATTATGAAATACTGTTAAAGAAAATAAAAGCTCTAAATACATGCAAAAAATTTCTGACATTTATGGTCTGAATAACTTAATATCATTATGATGGTCACAATCTCTGAACACATTAACAAAATTCCTATCAAAATCTGAACTTTTTGTTTGCTTGTTTTGAAGAAATTGACAAGCTATTCCTGAAATTTGTATGGGAATGCAAGGAACCCAGAACAGCCAAAACCAAAAGAATAAGTTTAGAGGACTCATAGTTTATAATTTCAAAATGTACTGCAAAACAACAGTAATCAAGACAGTGTGGTCCTGGTATAAGGACACACATATAGATTAATGGAATAGAATTGAGAGTATAGAATAAACCTTTACATTTATGGTCAACCAGCATACATTTTTAAAGTTCCTAGAATTCATGGCTGCAGAAATGGCTTGAGGAATCTTGACTAGGTGAGAATGAGCATAACAAGGATTTGTTTTCCCCAGTCACCACCTTCACACACCCTGAAATGATGCCTTCAGGGTTTTCTATAACTTATAGTCCTATTCAGTGTCCAGCCCCATTTGGCTCCAAACTTCAAACATATCCAATTTTTTTTTTTGGTACTGGGGATTGAATTCAGGGGCATTCTACCGCTGAGCTATACCCCCAGCCCTGTTTTTTATTCTTTATTTTGAAACAGGTTCTCACTAAGTTCCAGAGTGCCTCACTAGGTAGCTGAGGCTGGCCGAGAACCTGGATCCTCCGGTCTCAGCTTCCCAAATGCTGGGATTACAAGCATGCGCCACAATGCCCAGCTAAACATATCCAATTTAAACTTCCTCTCCTCCCTCTCCCTGGGAAAGGAAGACTTCAGCTAGACTTGAAGTGGGTCGAGCATGTGGTCTGCCCTCTTGTTCTTCATCCTTTCTTTCATGGAGCAAGTTGCTCTAGGTGGGGATGGGGGCAGAGACCACCTAATGTGACTGGTCCCTTGTCTCTGCTAGGAAGAGGTCACTGGTGTTGCCCTGGCTCAGCTGAGATCTGCATGATACCAACATTTCTGCTAATGTGCTGGCCTCATTGTAAATGGTGGGCAAGGTTTTCTTTGGGTTGTGTCCAGCCATATTCCTGTCCTGAGGTCCCCTCGGTGTGGCTTTATTGACTTTTTTGGCCAGCATTGGTCTGTGCCTTTAACCTCTTTGGGGGGTGGGGTTGTCTTATTTGGAAAATTAGCTTATTGTCAAAAGCAACTGACAAATGGTAATCTCTCTCCTCCACCTAGGCCATGCCTACAGGCCTTCCCCCCACAGAAATCACCAGGTTTGGACCTTAAAGTTCACAGGTATGCCAAGACTCCCAGCACATAAGTCAGGTCTCCCAGGAACTCTCTAGTCTCCCCACATTCTGCTCCACTCAGTAACACCCCAGTTGTAGAGCATGTTTGACTTCCATCCAGCTTTGGGGAAGAAATGTCCTCTTTCTGGGAATGCCACACTGGCTGAAACATGTCCTATCCTCTAGTTCTCTGCTTCTGTTACGGAGAGGAGGTGGGGTGAAGATTGGGGGGAATGAGCAGGACCAGCTCTGAAGCCTCTTGTTAAGCCTTGAGCTAGTGCTTTGGCCTCTCTTTAGAATAAGAGGATCATGGTCTCCCATTCCCATTAGACTTTCTACTCCAACTGCTTTTCAAAAATCTCAACTTTTAGTGATGAATTCCCTTAAAAATCTTTTTGTCAGCTTTATCAACCACATTTAACTGGTAAGATAGAAGATTTGAAATAAGGTTCTCGATAAACTATTTTCCTTGGATTAGGTTTCAGATTTTTAGAGGTGGAAGAAAGTCCAACCCCAAAGAAACAGTAAAGAACTGAAGCATGTGACTAACTGCTGTGATCTGCATGTTTGTGTCCCGCCAAAATTCTAATGGTGAAATCTTAATCACCAAGGTGATGGTGTTAGGAGGTGGGCCTTTGGAGGAGGAAATTAGGTCTTGAGGGAAGACCCCTCCTTAATAAGATTAGTGCCCTTATAAAATAGTCCCAAGTCACCTGCCCCTTCTACCATGTGAGGACACAGTAAGAAGGTGCCATCTATGAACAGAGAGGGGACCCTCATCAGACACAGAATCTGTTGGTGACGTGTTGGTGACCTTCCCAGCCTCTGGCATTGTAGGAAATGAGTTTCTGTTGCTTATCAGCTGCCACCCATACTATGGTATTTTGCTACCACAGCACAAGTGTACTTACTCAATAAATATAATAAACTAATAAGTGGACACCTCCCAGGAAACAGCCCTTACCTTTCTCTGAGCTTTTAGCTGCTTGGAAACTAATTAACTTTGGCTCTGGGAGGAGCTGTATAGGGGCTTCTAAGACCCAACCCCTCTCACTTTGCCTGCCAGTGGATGTAGACAAGGCTGCATTACCAGTACTGAACCAACCTAACCTGTCTTTTACCAATCTCTTTCTCCCCGGGTCCGCCCTGCCCCAGCTATCTCTGCATTCCCAGAGGGTGCCCTGCCCATGGGAGCTGTAGATGCTACAGTCACCATGCCAGGGGCTGCTTTCATGCGCTGGAGCCTGGTGTGCTCTGCAGAAAGGCCTGGGGTGGGGGCCTTCTTTCCCTTCCTCATGCACTGTCCACAGGCCCCAAGGAAGTGCTGCTTGTGCCCTTCAGTGGGACAAATGTTTGGGGTTTTGTGTATTTAACATCAGCACTCACACTGCATCCAGCAATTTCCAAGCACCAACTCCTATGACCTCATGGCCGCCCCTTGAGGTGAGAAGCACAAGTATCGAGTATCATGGTGGCAGAGAGAGGACAGACAGGGAACTTGCTCAGCTCACTCGGGTTGTGAGTTATGGGACCAGGCTGGGATTTTAAAGGAATACTTTATTTATATGCCTGTTTGTTACTGGCAGCCTTTTGTTTCCTGTGATCCAGATGACATGTAGCCAGACCGAGGACAAATTCAATCGGGCTGAAGTCCCAGTCTTCCAACACCTGCTGCTTCGCTCCTGGCTTGGCCCACTGTGCCTGGCTGTCTCGCCAGAATGAGTCCCTCCCAAAAGGCTCCTGTACCCCTTAAATAAGCCTCTGTGAGGCAAGTGGACCAGATCATCACAGAGGTCCAATCCCCAGCAGCGAGGGAAAAACCAAGGCAGGATGAATGTGGTCTCCATGATTCAAGACAGAGCTGAGAGTTCAGCTTTGATGTCTTTCTTCTTAGGGAAGATCCTTGGGAGTCACCTTTTCCCCTAGCCATCTGCTGCTCCCTTCTCAACCCCAACAGATCTATTGGCCTGAAGAAGAAAACAAAACAAAACAAAAAGCAAAAAAGATTAGAGGGCCAGGGATGGAGAGAACCACCTGGGATCTCTGCACTGAGGGACACTCAGCTCCCAAAGCTCCCTGGGCTCCTCTACCTGATCAGAGAGCCAGGGCTGGGCCGCAGAATGAGTGCCTTGTCCAGGAGGGAAATATTTACCTTTCTTTCTTCCCTGTGCTCTCTCCTAACGGGAGGGGGCAGATAGGTGTGATATAGCTGAAAACCGAGGAAGCTGAAGAGACACCTCAAGAGCTTTAAACTAATCTGGGCGGGAGGATGAAGGCAGCAGAACCTGAAGGTTCCCTTCACCGCACTCAGTACGTGGGTGGGGTGGGGCCCCTGCCAGCTCAGTCCTAGGCCCCCTTCCAGCGCGCCAGGCTGGTGGTGGGGAGGCCCATGGCAGACTCCGCAAACAGGAGGGTGGCTGACCAAGCGCCGAACTATTCAGACAAACACAGGCACAGAGCAAAGGCAGCCTCCCTCCCTGCCCTGCCCTGCTCTCCTGCCAGGGTTTGGGCTGATTTCTTCCGATGCTAATGAACAGCTCACAAGTACTACAAAGTCTTTGGCACCTGTAAGCCAGGCAAAGCAACTTCCACTGTGGATGTGGGCCAAGTCTAGGCCCTGATGCAGGATCTAAACTTGGATTTTGCTAGCCCTGATTGAGTCTGGGTACTATGAGACACACAGATCACTTGCGTTGATCCAGACAGCTGGCTTGTTACAGCCAACTGAGACCCATTTCTAGGTCATAGAAACTTCCGTCTGCTAAATAAATTTGAGCACTAAAACCCTCCCTGATGTGCCAGCTGCAGAAAGTTCCAGAGAGCTCCTGGCCCCAGAGAACATTTACTTATGTCGGGATGAAAGTCGGACCTGTGAAGATTCCCTAGCCAGCACTTGGCCCTGCCTCCATCACACCTTCAGGTCCGCTTGAGCTAGAATCCTACAGGTGAGACTCTCAGCTTGAACTCAGGCCACTTTGGATTCAGCAGTCTTCCTCACACCTGTGTAAAGCTAATCTGAACCTCTTTCTCTAAGCTTTACATACTTTCACAAGAAGATTTCTCTCAAGACAACTAGAGGAAGCAACACCTCTGTTCACCCTGCCCACCCTCCCTTAGTCTGGGGATGCTGAGTGGCTGACACCCTTCTTTCCCATGGTGTGAACACTGCCATTCCCACATGGCCAGCTGTTTGTCCTCTTGGCCTCCTCTCGAGGGCTTCCTGCTGCCCAAAGTCAGAGCAGGCTAGACTTGCTGCGGAGTTGATGCCTTTGCCAGTGACAGACAGAAGGGGTGGTGGTCATGCTTCACTGACCTTCCAGTGTGCAGTGCTAGACAAGTCCTAGTCCATCTTCCTGACATTCCAGTGGGATGAGAGCTGTTGTCTGTGAGGGAACCTGCTCATTCAATACATTTTGTGTTTTTTTCCTTCCCTATCAGCCCACTTAAACCCCACAATAGGAGGAAAAGTCTGAAAGGAAGAGGTAGTGACTCCATTAGGATTCCATCAAGCCTAAATCTAGGAGAAAATCAGATTCTAGTGAATAATTTATGCAAACAGTGAGCTCTTATCACTGTTCTTGAGTAAATAATTATGTCGGTCTCAGCAAGTGTTGCATGGAAACTCTGGCTCATTCATTCCTGTCTCCACAGTGCCCTGTGCACTTAGTAGGTGCTCAATAAATGGTCAACTAAGCTGAGCTTACCCTCAAGTAACTCAGCTGGAAGATTACTCAGATAAGAGAGAATGAGTCTGTTGAGAGCATTTCTGTTCACCTGAACTTACCAACAGCTGATCAATAGATCAATAGTTTGGGCATTGCTCCATCCTTTTTGGGGGGGGGTTGGGGGTACCAAGTATTGAACCCAGGGGTATTCTACCTCCAAAATACCAAAATATACCCCCATCCCTTTTTTTCTTATTTTTTCTTTTGAAACAGGGTCTCGCTAAGTACTAAAGGTCTCACTAATTTGCTGAGGGTAGTCTTGAACCTGTGATCTTCCTGTCTCAGGCTACGAAGCAGTATCACTGGAGGGGTTAACAAAGTTTAGGACTTGTGAGGGCTTCTGGCTTAATAACCATGAGGTAGGAGTCAGGTGAGAGAAGCTTGGAGTTGGGCCTGCCCTCAAGGGCAGAAGGCCAAGTATTGAGCTGAATACTGCCTTGTACCCAGAACTGTGGCTGGGACATTCAGAGATCCTCTAAATGCTGTCTCTACAAGGTTGACCCTAAACATTGCTCCCACGATGCAATAATGCTTGATTGTAGCTTTATTTATTGTACATGGCAAGAAACCAGGAGGATGTTGAAGAATCCCGACTGGATCCCAGCTTGGGAATAAGCTTGAGGAATCCATCTGATCTCACCCTTCTGAAAAATTCCCTAATTAGTTCAAGAAGAGAAAAGCTGTTGGCATCCATCATCAAATCATATTTGTCACCATGGATCTTACGTGGCTGGCCCGCCAGGGACTCCCAGTTACTGCCTCGAGTTTCTCCGTGTCTGTACACATTGCCAGGGTTAGTAAGCCTGGGCTGCGACCTGGGAGGAATTGATGAGCCAAACGTGTCTGGCTTTCCACTTCCTCGGCATGAGTCATGCCAGGCAAGCTCACCTCTCCTCCCCAGCAGTGTGTTGGCCCCACGGATAATTGCACTGGGAGAGCTGGCATGGGCGTGGTGCCTGGGATGGTGCCAGTCCTGGATTCTTTGGCTGCAGAGGAGCCTGGCCAGCTCATACAGGTAGAGCCCTTTTATCCTTGGAAAAGGAAACTCTGAGGTAGAAGGAGAGGTGGAAGAAAAGGAGACAGGACCTTTTTTTCCAAGCCACTCTGCTTGGATTTGAAAGTTTTACTGGGAAATGCCTTCAATGGCTTTAAATGTCATAGATGATATATTCCAGGAAGGACCTGGTCTCCACTGGATTTGGTCCCTCTGCTTTGATTCTTGCCTCTCATGGCCCAAACCCTTGACAGTACTGCTTTTACATGTGTATATCTGCAGATGGAACCCCAAAGATGGCTCCTAGACAAGTAGAATGGGACCTATGGATTCAAATTTTTACAATTAAATGAATGAAAGACTGGGTACCTGCCTACATATGTGCATTGGATCTGGTACCAGGACTAAGGCCTTATGATAGCTCGGAGCTCCACTTTCAGGTTTGATGGTAGATCCAGCTCCAAGCTTCTCTCATCCCAATAGTAATACCACTGAGTCCTTAAGGGCCTCCAGGTGTGGGCTCCTGATTCCTGACCTTAACATCAACTGTCTATTACAGCGGGTAAAGTTGTTGGAGAAAATGAAATATAATGATGCCTTGGCTGTTGGCTCTTGGCAGCTTTGGATGAGTGGATCCTTGCCCACCAGTGTGCTGGGCTTGCCAAGGCCTGTCCTAAGCAATGCTGTGGGGACAGTCAGAACTTGGTGTGTGGTAGGCTTCCTCGAATTCTTCTGGTGAAGGCTACTGTTGTGCGAAAAACAACTAAGCATGTCCTTAAAGATGCCATATTGCCTTATGTAACTCTGGGCCCTAGCTAGTTGCCCTTTTTGTTCTGCTTTGATATACAGACTAGACAGACTGTCTAGTGTTCGGATGTAGATGTATGTACATCTTATGCAGAATTCTCCTTGCGGAGCTCGCATGTACCCAGTCAGCCGCCTCTGGGTATAGAGGCTGAGATCTCTTGTGTTCAGCCTGCTGCAGCTGGAATAAAGGCATGTCTGATCCCCTCTCGACACGTCGCTTCTTTTTCAGATGAACTCAACTTCCCAGCCTTGGTTGGTGGCACCACAAATGCTCTTGGGCTTGACTTCATCCTAGCTGACAAGAGGGTTTATTCTTTACAGGTCTATCTCAATTCACAGGGCATTGTGAGATAAAGTTTCTCCCTTGTCCTGCACGACTAATCAAGAAGCAAGAGATCAGCCTTGACCAGGAGCGCGGCACTGCTGGGACTGTTAGGAATTCAAAAGAAGTGAGATAGTGGGAATCCGCCAGGAGATTGCACCTTTGCTGAGCAGTTTACATAGCAGTGACTGCTAAGTGGTGGCACCTGCTGGCTGTAGCTCACAATAGGTGTGTGGACCATGAAGTCAGACAACCCACTACACTACCAGCTCTGCCCCTCACTGTAGTTGTGACCTTGGACAAGACACAAAACCTCCCTGGGCCTCTCGGTTTATTTTAGCCACTAGTAGCTCCACATTAAACATGGTAGGAGTCGATGAGATCACCTATACAGTGTTAGGCAGTGCCTGAAGTATTCAATCGCTGCCAATAGTTGTTATTTTTCTACAACTAAATCTCTTGAAGACAGAGACTAGTTTCCATAGCTCTGTGTTATCTCCCTCAGGTCATTCATATATGTCTAAGAGTTTGTTGATGTACTTGCAGGGGAGGAACCACACAAAAGAAAAATAGTTTACTTGTGTCGGATCATTTCCTTCAAGAGAGAAAAGGCAGTGAACTTGTGAAACTTAGTTTGTTCATATTCTAAAGAAGTTACTCTGCAAAATAAATGTATATTCGATTGAGTGTATTCGTATTTCTAAATAACTAACAAAGATTTGTATACCTGTGGTTCATTCTAGAATGTTTAGATGGGGATAAAAGATGAAATCTGAAACAAATAAAATAAATTAAATATAATCTAGAGAAATCTGCCACAAATTTGTAGCTTCTTAGGAAGAACATGACTATGGGTCTTTAAGGGAATATACGGAATGAAACTTTCAGGAAATAAAGCTTCTCCCATGGTCCACAGCATAAGTCCCTAAGAGGGCAGACCAAATGGTCCTTACTTGCCCTGGGGATGCTGCTGATGCCTGGGCAGACCCTTCCAGGAAAGCAAGTGATCTGTGGTACTCTACCTCAGCCCAAAGGCAAGATCAGCACCACCACAGATGGTTGAGCAAGAGGCCCCATTTGAGCTGATGTCTCCTCATGCCCTATCTTGCTGCTATAAAATGGAAAAAGGTCGCATGAAGGCTTAGGAGGGGGCCTGCACTCATGTCCCATTCTGCCACTTCCTAGCTCTGTGACCTTGGTCAACTCAACCTCTCTGAACCTCACTCTGCAGATTTATAAAGGGACATATCTACTGAGTATGGGACAGCGCATGAGGTCAGCTCCAGCTTCAAAGCCAGCATCCACTGGGATGTGGAAGAGTGAGGTTAGAGGCAGCTCTGGCAGCACATGGCAGGTGGGTACTGGTGCCCAGAGCCCTATCAGAGACTGTGTCTAGATTCCATCCATGCCCCAGGATGCGCAGACGCTTAGTATAGTCTAGTGCCACCCCTGGCTACATTTGTCCAATATTTGTTGGAATTATATAATGAATTAGTGTTTGCTGAGGACCTTCTGCAGAGCAATGGGCTGAGGGACCACGTTGTGAAGGGTAGAAAAGATATGCAGAAGGTCAGTGTCCAAACTCCAGCTCTATCTGTAGCAAGCAGCGTGGCCTTTGGCATGCTGCAGCCTGTCTCAGCCTATTCTTTCACCTGAGAAGCAAGGAAAACAGAACTTGTCCTGCTTTTTATAAGAATTAGAGGTAATTAAGCTGGATTTCTTTTCTAGGATTGGATTGTTGCTAAAAAATAGATATTACCTGGTAAGCTCCTAACACAGTACTAGCACCTGGTTGATATTACATGAAAGGTAATTGCTATTGTTACTAAATAATTGTGACATTAGTAATATTACTGTTAATCTTAATATACTACTCATTATTCTCCATATGGGCCAGTGTTAAAAGGTTTCACGGAAGAAAGGAGACCTGAGAGGAGCCCTGAAGGAAGATTGGGGCTCAGAACCCATCAGCTTCTTAACATGTGCCTCCCATCTCCTCCCGTGTCCCTAAGAAGCTACTCAGATGTCTCTCATTAATTCTCCAGAACTCCTAGATGCATCTTTCACAGTGCTTTAACAGGAAGTCGAGCTTCAAAGAACGTTTGTGTTTGTGTGTGCACACATGCATGTGCATGCATGCGTGTTTGAATGTGTGTGTATGTGTGTGTGTGTGTGTGTGTGTGTGTGTGTGTGTGTGTGTGTCTTAAGCTAAAATTAAGTGCAGTGCTCACACATTTCTTCAGCTATCAACTCTGCACCACAGGAGCTGCTTCTCACCGCTCTATGAAGAGGCAAACCCTGATTTCCTTGCAGGCAACAGGAGGGAGGAATGGCAGGCACTTTGTTATCCTCGGTTCAATCTGGGGGCTTTGGAAGTTGCACCATTAAATGGGGCTGCTGCAGGCTAGGCCCACTTTACTGTCCCAGAGGAATGTAAGAAATTTCTTTGATCTCTAAAGAATCCAGATTAACATGCCTGCTTAGTGGGCAAGGAGACCTGCTATAAATTCTAGGATCTTAATTCAAATGCTGGCAAATTCTTACTTCTGAAAGCCATTGTAATTACTAATTCCATATATGTCACCATATTTAAATCCTTCCCCCAAGCTCCTGTTTTTCTCTGAAGCCATTACATTATTTTAGGGAATAATAAGTTTATAATTATAGGAAAAATTTTAACTTCTTTGGTCTCACCTCTTCTTTCCTCCTACCACACCTTCCCACAAATACTATGTTTTCTTAGGTATCTGTTGTGCTTTCTGTGGGGAAAAAATTAATTACATAATAATATCAGTTACATGTATTGAGCACTTACTACATGCCAGGAATTAGCAAAATTCTTCACTGACTTTATTTCATGTAATCCCTTCAACAACCCTCCTCCATCATACATTTATATTATTCCTATTTTAGAGCTGAGAATCTTGAGGGTAAGAGAGATTAAGTAAGTTGCCCAAGATACCCAACCAGTAGAGAACCCAGACCCTTCTCTTCTCTACAGTTTACCATTAGGCTACTTTCTCCAAATTTCTAGGGACCTTCCTGAAGCCACTACCTTTCTTATGGTAATCTAAACATCTGACATTCTTGAGGGCTGAATAGCTGTGCTTTTCAGTTAAATGGTTTCCATAGAAACAGTTACAAGCCACCAGGAAACAATGCCCTGATTGGCAGCTGTCCAGATTGGAGTCCTGATGTATGATACTTGAAAATGGACCAGTTGGCTGGGTGGTTTTGTCCTTTGTGGAAACAAGGGAAGGGAGAATGTGGCACAGTAGATATTTGGGGGACTATAGTTTAATGCTCTTAGGTTGGCAGAGCTGCAGTGGGAATTTCCAGGTATTCCGCCACTGAAACCAAGTTTTGTAACCCATCTAAAAAAAAATCCTTAAAATTATTTTCTCTCAAAAATACTAGATCCCCCAGCTATGAAAATATACATGTGTTAAGCCCCAGGCAACAGGAAACAACACAGTTGGAGAGGCAGGTCTCAGGAGAAGAGCTGCTGAGTGTGGGAAGTCTGTGGGGAGGGAGAGATGCTCCTGTGAGCTCTTCAGGGGCAAGACCAAAGACACAGGTGGACGCACCAGCCAAAGGGTCATCTTTTCACCAACACCCAGAGTGAAGGCATCAGAAGCTGTCCACCAGAGAGCAAGCTCCATTGTTTCTGCAAAAGTTCAGGAACTGATGCTTATTTGCCCTAATTGGTAGTTAAGCCATGTGCTCACATCTAAAGAAAGCACTACTGCTCTCTGCGTCCTTTTGTCTCCACATACTAAGCTTCTGAATTCCTGAGATTTTTTCCTTCCCAGCAAATAACCCCAAAGATTTAATTCGAATGCCTCCAATCTATAGATCTATTTCATCCTCAGACAAGCTGAAATTGTTTTCAAGATGAAAATTGTTTACTATGGTCAAACATGCTGAATGCAATCTGCTCTAAATGCTCACTTTTTTCAACTGCAAAAGAAATGAATGAGCTATGGAAAAATAATGAATTTTATGACCTCAACAAAAGCCTACATTTTCTGATCATTGATGTGTATGTATGTGTCTGAAGATGCTCTACTCTGCTCGGAAGCAAATTTCTATGCCATGAGTTTTCCTTCAAACAACACTAGACTAAGTAGGTTAGGAGCTATGAGAATCTCTCTACTAACTCTTCTTCTCTGTCTCCCAAACATCTGCTGCTTGGCTCAGTTTTAGCCCTCTGCATTCCTTTCCTTGCACAGGCTCCTGAAATGTTATCTTTCACCTCTATGCATGTCACTTAAAATTGCATTCGCCTTTCTGACCTCTCACCAAATGACTAGTGTGACATTTAGTATTGCCCAACATGCATTTCACATGGAGGTCCTGTCTCCCTTCCAACAATGTCTCCAAACACTATCACTCACTTCTTCCCTATTTCTGCCAATTCCTCTAGCTCCCTTGTGTCCTTTTCACTGACAGAGATTAGAGAGAAGAAAGTGAAAACCAGAGAGTAGATTTTAGAATAATTTTAGTCCATAATACATTGTAATGTTACTGTCAACAATCCTCTTCACCACCCTATGACAAAATAGGAAACATCTCTGGGGTCATATGCTTCTGGTCTTCCCAGAATCCATAATTAACAAATGGTCCGTAATGTTGACAAGTAATAAAACAGTCAATGCCATCAAAGTTCCTTTGAATAACTTGAACCAAACATTAAAGAAAAGGACAGAAACCCAACTCAAACTAGCTTACGCAAAGTAAAATATATTAGATAAAGAACTGAAAAGCCCAGGAGAGCCTGGACTTTCACAGTGCTCGACTTGGGTAAACAGACAATGTCATCAGGGACCGTCCTCTCCCTCTTCTTCAGCTCTTCTTTTCTCTGGATTAGCTCCATTCTCAGACCAACACTTCCTACTAGCTTTGCAACACCACCAGAGAGCAAGCTTCATTGTTTCTGCAAAAGTTCAGGAGCTAATGCTTATTTGCCCTGATTGGCCAGTTAAGCCATGTGCTCACACCTAAACCAGGTGATTGAAATGAGATAAGCCAATCATCTGCACAGATCAGGCGCTCTCATTGGCTAGCTTTGAGTCTAGACCCCTAGAGCCAGTCAGTGGGGTCAGACCCAGGCAAAGCACATGGACTACTGGGGGAAGAGTGGTCCCCTAAAGACAGACAAGATGTAGGAACCAAAAGAAAGAAATGGCTGCTGAGCTGGCAAAAAAGACACAGGTGTTCTCTGTAACCCCTAATAATGATACCTACCCTTAAACGGATTATGATAAGAATTAAATGGTATAGATTTGAGAAGTTTGAAAACCATAAAGCAACTATATCTAAATATGTTTTTATCATTAAGCACATAGTTCTACTTTCCTACATGAAAAACTCAGACTGCACTGACACTCCAACCAAAAGCAATGGCCATCACCTCTTTGGCCATTGGTCAATCAGACTCCAATGGCAGAGGAAAGCATCCCGGGTTTTGTGGGGTCTGGTGTGGTGGGCAGGACCTTGGCTTGGGAGTCATGCAGATGTAGATTCTGGCCCTGGCCATATTTCCTGTTGACTATGTTAACTTGTATGTGTCACTAAGCCTTTCTGAACCCCACTTCCTCCAACCTTGAAAAGAGGTTAAGACACTTTCTTGATACCTCATTCCTATACAGGTTAAGATGTCATGGGCAAAGCACCGTGGTACCTTCCAGGCACAGTGTAGATAAATGGCCAATAAGTATTGGAAATCTTAGGCCTTTCTCACTCCCTTCCTTTAAGACTCCATGTTTTGCTTTATTTCTGTTGAAATCCCAATAACTTAAGGCATCCTTAGTACTGAAAGGTAGATTCCAGAAAATATTATTTTTCAATAAAGAGACTGAAGCCAGTCAAATTAATTTTTTCTGTGTTGCCATTTAGATATTTTCTAAATATCCTTGTTGGTGGGGAGGTAAGATCGGGAAAGGGAACCTGGGCATTTGCCCAAAATATCTATTAACCTAGGTCATGAACTTTGGCTTCAGACGTGAGACTTACCACCATAATGGACACACCAATTCAAATAGCACATGCAGGTGCAATGTTTTAAAATTATCTTCTCAAAGTGCCAAACTGTAGCTTTTAAGGCAACTTGTGAATCAACAGCAGAAGTAAAATGTGAGCAGGAAGACCGTCCTCGATAAGGAAGGACTGTTCTGTGGATCTTTTGTGTGTAGCTGTTGGGGAGGGGATGAGTGATATCAAGACTGTAGAATCATAGCTTTCTTCCCAAAGGACCTGGAGGTACCATAGCAAACACCCACACACCCTTTTCTGCTGATTGCTTCTTTCCACCCTCAAATCCCTTTTTGTTCCAAGATTCCTCCTCCTGGTAGAACATTCACTCACTTTCCTCGTTCCTGTCACTTTCCCTTCTAAACCACATTTATAAATGCCAGGGTCCAGGAACATATTTTCCCCAGAGTTGTGGAACTACAAAGACCTCCCTTAAGAGACATTTTCCAGAAAGACTTAGGCCTATCTATTTATAAAAACAATCACAAAAGGAATTCCATAGACTCTTGAACTTTGCGTCAATGTAAATAGGTTTCATGCTAGATAGATTACCATCTACCTGGAGTTTCCACAACCAGCACAGATTAACCATCTTCTTTTTTCTGCCCTCAGGTGACTCCGCATCTCACACGGTTCCCCCAGAGCATCACATACTGACACGCAACTTCCAAGCTGTGGAGAAAACGCAGCAATCATACTGCAAGTTATATTAATCAGGAGTTTCAGACTCACTGAGATGTCCTGGGATGACCAGACTGGAAGCTCCTGGAAGGCAGGGCCTCCTTGGGTTTCTTATTTCTTCCTCCACACTCGGCAACTGGTTTGGAACAAGGCATTGACCACTTGTTGATTGATGCTGAACCGCTGATTTGGCCAGTTCAGGGTGAATCTTTAACTTTCAAGAGTCTGTGGCCAAATGCATGTCCAAAGTTAATCAGGCTATATTGACGCAGCACATTCCAACTAGGACCTGGTTGGGTCACTCTTTGTCCCTTAGCTGGAGCCTTCTTGCCTGGGCCTGCACCTTCCCAAAGAAACAACCTAGCTCAAGAGGTAAGAGGGAACTGCCAGGTCGCAGGAGGAGAGAAGGGAAAACAAGAAGGGAGGGATTAAGAAAGATCCAGAGCGAGGAAAGGGAGAGAAGCAGGAAGGTAGAGAGAGAGAGATTAGAGCAGCGGAGGTAGAGATTACAGAGCATGAGGGAGGAAAGTGGGAAGAGACAGAAAGGAAAGCAGGGCTGAGGATGGTAGAAAGCTCAGGTGGGCTGGGTGATTACCAGGTCATTATTTATGCAAATTGTTGAGTACCTACTGTGTGCCAGGAACTGTGCCAGGCCCTGGAGATACCTTGATAAAGAAGACGAGTTCTTTCCTCAAGAAGTTTATATTCTAATGGAAGATTGTGATGAATAAATAAATATATAATAATAAAATGCATGGGTGAAGGTCTACTCTCAAGTACAGCTTCTCGTGTAGAAAAAGCAAGCTTCACTTAGAAAGCTTCTTTTTTTTAGAAGGCTTCTCTTTTTTTTTCCCGTGATTGTTTTCTTTTTTCTTTTCTTTTTTTTAGCATATGGCATATGGTCTTTTACATTTAGAAGGCTTTTGACTCCTACTTCAGTGCTCATGTGGAAGACAAAATGAATGCACTAGACAATTAAATAGATTTTCTTTTCTTTTTCTTTCTTTCTTTTTTTTTTTTCAGTATGGGGGATTGACTTCAGGAACAGTCTATCTCTGAGCTACACCCTCCCCCAGCCCTTTTTATTTTGAAACAAGGTCTCACTGAATTGCTGAGGCTGACCTTAAACCTACGATCTTCCTGTGTCAGCTTCCCAAGTACTGGGATCACAGGCGGCGCCACCCTGCCCAGCTAAGAAGATGGTTTTATTCAGGCTATTGCATCAGTGAGAACATTCATGGAGGAGGAATGCCTCAAAGCAAAGGAAGGGACTATGGGCAGATAAGCAAGGGAGTTATCCTCCAGTCTGAGTCTCAAGATGGATGGAAACAGGCCTTACTCCAAATACTCAAGGAAAGGGTGGTCCTTGTGGTCCTTTGACATTTAGCCTTTGTACAAAAAGGATAGGAGAACTTTGAAAAAAGGAAAAGGAATTCTTACAACTCTGTCACTAATATCCTGACACTTGCATTATTCTAAAAACTAGGTATGGTTGCTTCTCTGTGTTCAACTGCTTATTGCCTGTCCCATAATTTGGAGTTCCTTTAGGAGGCACCCAGGGGCCTTCATGATCAGACTCCTACTTACTCCCAATGGGCAGAAATATGACGGCACATGAAAGAGAACGCAGGAGAGGCTCTATGGACCAGGACTGCCCATCACCTGTGCACATCTCCATCAGCTAGAACTCAGCCTTGTGATCACACTTAACTGCAAGAAGATGAGGGAGTATAGTCTAGCTGTGTTCCTAGGAAGAGAGGGAAGTGAATGTTGGTGGTCACAGCCAGCCAGCTTTGTCATGTATGCTACTCATGTGCTGTCCCCTCTCTCTCTCTCTCTCTCTCTCTCTACAAGTGTTCCTCAGCTTCTTTCCTGGCCTTTCTCTGATTAAATGGCTTCTGTACTTCAGAACGCATTCAAATGTGCCTTCCTCTAGGAAACGTTTCTTGACCACAGTGTGGTCAGCTACCCTGCTCCCATGCCTCTTAGCACCCAGAGATTTCACAGTGCTAATCATTAACATGTCACACCACTCTATAATATCATGTTCCCACCTCTACCCACACTGGACCTTGAGGTCCCCCACATGAGGGACTATGCCTTTTGCCTCTCTATCCTCAAAGTCTAGCGCTATCTGGCCCTAGGTAAGTGATTGATAACTTCTGTCAAATAAATGAGTGGCCCTCGTGGCTCCTAAACCTCCAGGATCCCCAGGTGTGCACCACAGTGAAATTTAAATAACAAAGAAACAAACAAAAAAAAAGTGCAAAGAGAGTCCCACAGAAACTATGAGGTTTCATTGAATACCTGGACCTGGATCTGTTTTCATACTGGGGCCCCCAAGAAGAAACTAATGCCATGAATGTTAGCCATGCAGAAAGAGTTCTGATGCCTTATTTTGAGTCCAGCCCACTAACCATCTTTAAGAGCCTCACCTTCCTGGCAGGGGAGGAAAGAGGGTGCTGCATGCCCATCGGGGAACTGGACTGGGCTGCCGGCTTGGCAGGAAGGCTGATGGGCTGGAATGGATCCTGCTCACACAGCATCTGGTGAGTCGAGTAAACAGTTACACAGTGACACACTCCAGTACAGCTCCTATGATCCCCAAGTTGCTCCGAGCCAGTTTGAGTCAGGACCAAAGACAGTAAAGTTTCATTCAGGCAGGAGTTTAAGGCTGAGTCACTTCCATAATGGCTGGCTTGCAGTAGGAATCATTACCAAGCCTGAGAGTGAGAAAATGGCGGCCTCTTTTCATGTGGAGTTATTGGCTGGTACTTTGCCTTTACGACTTTTGAAGAAGGGATTATGTGGCTCATATATCCAAGAACAAATAAAATGGGGAAGTTACCTCACAGCACATGAGTAACCAGCAGCGATATGACTGGGCCCTAAGACTCCAGGGGGCAGAGTGGCTACCTACACCCTACGTTCTACGCCCCACACCCTACACCCCTACCACGCTGGGGGTTGAGAGGGCCTGGGAGGAGTTGGGTGTCTGCAGCTCTTAGGCTACCAGGGTCCCCCTGCCACCTCTGATATTCCTAATTCATGTTCACTAGATCCAAATGGGTGAGAAAAGGAACAAAACAACACTGATAATCTTAAATGGTTAACTTAGTTCTTAGCATAGTAAAATCAATTAAATAAAGACGAACCATGCATCTTGAAACATACGCCTTTATTTACATGCTGGTGCTTCTTTTCCTGGTTGGGCTAGTTCCAAGTCCTTTGGGGACCCTGTCTGAAGGCACAAGGACAGGGCTCTTCAGAGATACTGTGCCTCGGGACAACAATTTCCAGTGCTTCTGCATTATACGTCTCTTTAGCTACCCTCACAAGAGGGGAGACCACTGAGATCTCTCTCCTGTGCAGTTGTAGGTAATTGCATCCGTTATGCTGGAACATTGAGCTGCTCAGATGATGATGATGATGGTGGTGGTGGTGGTGGCAAAAATAATAGCTACTGCTCATTAAAACTTAAAAACTTACTAGGCACCAAATTAGGAGGTTAACATGCAGGATCTTGTTTAAGCCTCACAGTTGTTCAATAAAGTATATACCATGTACACTTATCATTTTAGATGGGAGACATACTGGTACAGAAGATGCTGAGAAATTTAGCTCTAAAATAGAAACAGACTGAGAAAACCCATCCAGAAATGGCAGCAAAGATGTACCTCTGAGTTTCATCCTCAGTGGTGGCTGTGCCCTGAGGAACCCGTGCAAATTTTATGTGAAACTTTAGCACTTATTCCTACCCCTGCTGAAGCCATTTTAAGTCATCATCTCTCACTTCAACTATAAATAATCACCAGCATTATTGAGCTCTTCTTGAGTGCCAGGCATTATTCTTTGCATGTGTCTTATGGCTAAATCTTCATGATAATCCAGTGGGTAGGAGTCATTATCAGAACTGCTGGGTTGTCCAGCTCTGAGTGGTATCAATCAGCCTGGAGTTACTGGGCTCCCAGGCTGAGTCCCCTAGAGTTGTACAACATGGCAGCCTTTACTATGATACCTCCATTTTACAGCTGAGGGCACAAAGGCGCAGAGGAATTAAGTTGTCCATTCTCGAACTGTTCACCGATGGCAGAGGCATGCTTCAAACCTGGCAGTTTGCTTCTAGAGCTTTAACCACAATTATCCTTTTACAAGCCCCTGAGTTGGCCTTTCTGCTTCTGCTTTTGCCCTTCTGAATTGTCCAATTGCCAGTGTGGTCCTCTTTAAACACATAAACAACATCATGACTCAAAGCCCTCCAATTAGCTGCCCATCAATCCTAGCGCACCATCTGAACTAACTCCTTGGCAGACCCCACAAGGCTCGTGTGATCTGGTTCACACCTCTCAGCTCATCTCCAACAACTCTCTCCCTGCTCCAGCTCCCCTGTCCTTTTTGGTTTCCTAAGTGCACACCGAGCTTGTTACCTCAAGGCCTTGACATGTGCTCTTTCCTCTGCCTTTGCTCCATATTTTGCCTGGATCATCCCATGGATCTATTCCTCACCTCATTTGGGGGTCTCCAAAAATCCCCTCTTCTCCAGACATGCTTCCCTGATATTTCCATATAAAATAGCACCAAACCCCCATCTGCCATTTTCTATCCCATTCTCCTCTTCTGTCTTTCTTCATAGCACTTAACAGTACTCAAGATTATTGCTCCTGTTTATTACCATTCTGAAGTATTAACCCTTGACTATAAACAGGGATTTTTTTTTACAACTCGATGTTTCTAGGGCTATCAGAAAGCCTGG
Organism: Graphiurus murinus; assembly: GCA_004027655.1. NCBI lineage: Eukaryota > Metazoa > Chordata > Mammalia > Rodentia > Gliridae > Graphiurus > Graphiurus murinus. The sequence goes on from PVLC010006469.1 coordinate 26,543, forward strand.
CACACAGTAGGGGCTCAATAAATATTGGGTAAATGAATGAGCAAAGTTCCTGGGGAGCAAGGCCACCTCCACACCAGCCCAGGGCACACAACCTATTCTCAGTAAAAACCAATAAAGCAGAGGATGGGAGAAGGAGAAAGAAGGAGAAGAAAAAAAAAAAACGTTGCTCAGATGTCAATTTAGCAACTTTTATTTAGTGGTTTCAGGTGCCACGAATGGTGACACATATTATCTCATTTAATTCTCATATCCTGGAAAGTAGGTAATTTAAGCTAGAAAGAGGAAATATGTGGTTGGTGGGTTAAAACGCATTTGCATCAGTTCCTCCTGTACTATTTATCTGAAACGGAAAAGAGCCTATTACTTAAGATACAGACTCTGAATTGCTTATCTTTCTATAGTTCAAACCACAAGAACTTTGTGTTTGATTTTTATGAGTCAGCTGCATTGATCCTCTAGGCTATTCAATGTGTGTTTACTTTTACTGTATCTTCAAGATAAAAGGTTTATTTCTACCATCCACTATTTCTTCGATTTACCTTTTAAAATCTCCCCAACATATTGATTGAGTTCACTTAATACCCACAATTGCTTTATCAGTTTTTGTGGGGAAGGACCTGAATTTTTCTAGGAATGGGTCCAAACTAAAATTCCACTTTGTAATACCATTAAAACAACATTTTAAGCACTTGATCATTTTAATCACATGCTGGAGCAGTGGTCCATTAGCTTATAAGACTCAAAATCTTCACAGTGTCCTAATCTGAAATCCTGAGAGTTCTTGGAAAAAAAAAAACAAACAACTTTTCAAAAAGAGTCCTCCCTCTTCATTAAAAGAAAGTGCTCTTCACAAGGATAGGCCTTTCTCTGTCTCCTTGCCCAGCAAGGCACAGGCTGTTTGGTTGGTATGTAGTTAAACCTGAATTTACACAATACGGATGTGGTTACTATTGCGAGATTGTGCAACACAGGGGAATCTTATGAAGTTTGCACTTTTAGCGGGGTCCCACTTTATGTAGCAAGCCCCAGTCCAACGGCTCCCATTATGCTGATGGGTCAGTGATGAGCCTGACAGGTTCCTCCATTCCTCCCTCCCTGCACAAGTGGAAGCCCATTAATTCAGTTTGGGATTAGAACCAAGATCCTAAGTTACTCTATTATAGGTTGAGCATCCTTAATTTAAAAATCCTAGCCAGGTGTGGTGGTGCATGCCTGTAATCCCAGTACTTTGGAGGCTGAGACAGGAGAATCACAGGTTGGAGGCTAGCCTCAGCAACTTAGCAAGGTCCTTCAGCAATTTAGCAAGACCCTGTTTAAAAATTTAAAAAAATAAAATAAAATAGGGCCAGATGTATAGCTCAGAGGTAGAATGCTCTCTGGATTCAATCTCCAATATCCCCACCCCTCAAAAAAGTAAAAAATCCGAAATCTGAAATTTTTTGAGACTAACATGATGCCACAAGTGGAAAATTATACGCTTGGCTTCATGTCATGGGTCATAGTCAAAATGTAGGTGCACCAAAAATATTGTATAAAATTACTGATAGGCTATGTCTATGAGGTGTATATGAAACATAAATTAATTTTATGTTTAGATTTTGGTCCTACCCCTGAGCTATCTCATTGTGTGCATGAAAATATTCCAAAATTCAAAAACAATGTTTTGAAACCTGAAAGACTTCTGGTCCCAAGCATTTCAGATATGGGATGCTCAACCTGAGTAACTTGGATTCTTTTAGTGCTGATCGTGCCCATAGGCTGCTTTCCAGGAGAGGTGGAGCTCTAAAAGAGCTAGTAGTAGTGAAATCATAACAGCCCTAACCTGAGACATTTATCTTTGAACAATGTCAAGGATAATGGAAATGGCAAACCAGTGTAACCTCTGAGAGATATCTGGGGGGTCCATTTCCCCTGAAGGGAAAGGAGATTTGCATATACTGCTGAACCCCAATTTTCATCTACCACAGGAGTATCCTGGGCTTCATAATAGGAAGACTTCTTCACCTTGGAATCCTCTTGCAGCATCCTTCAGTGTGACCCCTTCACACAAACCACCCCTCTCCACATTACGAGAACTCACAGAACAATACTGCCAATCAAATAAATGCCTAGGACATACATTTTTAGTGGACCTACATTTTGACTGCTTGGTTGGATGCGGGCATGTTTTCTTTAGTGAAATGAGCTAACATTGCATGTTGCAGTGTATGATATAGTTTGATCCTCATCCTTGAGCAGGATATCATTATTATAGTTTTGTTAGTAGGAAAACCAAGGCATAGATAGGCTAATTATGTGTCTAAGGCCACATAGCAAGATGAGAAAGAAATGAAACTTGAATTCTGGTCCTTTGACTCCACATTATAGGCAAGCATGACTGATCAAAGCAAGTCTAAGCAAACCCAACTCTTTCTGGGGTGGAGACCTCTAATGCCAAAACCAGATATGGGCCCCATACTTCACCGTTTGCAAAACATCCTCAGGCTCTTGTCCAGACAACTATAATAATGTCTAACAGGAGGCTTACGAGACCACAACTGGGTGCATTGAGGGCAGGGATAAGCAGCTGGCAGACTTCAGAAGCCTCAGAGTGCAAGGGAAGAATTCAGAACCACCTGATAACTTGTTTTCACAATAATGCTCTCAAATCAGCCGAGCAGATAGGGTCTGCTACTCACTACATTGTTTCATAAAGCAGTGGTTACACAAGGTATCTGGGCAAATCTTCCATTAAAAATGTTTCACACTAACATTGTATCCCCACGGGATACAACTTAAATACTTGAATACTTTACTCTTCAGAAAGGCCTAACCCCCTGGGAGTCCCAGACACATGAGGCATTATCGTATGCATCCACTCATCTTTCAAACCTAGCATTGTTCAAATTTGCTCTTTTCAACAGGGAAAAAATGTAAACTTCCCTCAGACCTATATTGTTTCATTCTAAAAAAATGGAAACAAACTCTTCTTTTGCCCAGTGTACCCCTAAAATTCTCAAATGATTGGTAAGAAATGAAATATTGATGTGACTTGTTTTCAATTGTGCAAAGTATGGCTTTGGGGATTTTTTTTTTTTTTTTTTTTTTTTTTTGCGGTACTGGGGATTGAACTCAGGGGCGTTCTACCTCCGAGCTATACCCCCAGCCCTATTTTTTATTCTTTATTTTGAAACCGAGTCTCACTGAGTTGCAGAGTGCCTCACTAGGTAGTTGAGGCTGGCCTCGAACCCGGATCCTCTGGTCTCAGCCTACCGAATGCTGGGATTACAAGCGTGCACCACCACGCCCGGCTGGCTTTGGGGATTTTTTTGTTTTTGTTTTCAATCTTCCATGATCATATTTTCAATGAGGGCCAGAAACCTGACATATTTTCTGGAGTAAATAAACTGTATTCCCAAATCCTAAGGCTTCTCAGAGGACTGAACACTATTTAATGACAGGAGAATGACATCTGGTACATCCCTCAGATGCTGGGACCCTGTTGGTGGGGATGGCAGAGGACCTGAGGGATGTGGTTGTCTGCCAGCCAGGGTGGCCCAGTCTACCTACCTTGCTCCCCCCAGGAGAGACTGGCTTTCCAGACACCCTGGGCTGGGGCAGAGGAAGCTCCTCCCTCTCCCAGGTCATCCCCCTGCTCAGCTACTGTCCAGGTGAGACTTCCTTGCTCCTGGGGAGCCAGGCTAAGCCTAACCCACAGAGAAACCTCTTTGGGACCTCCTCCCTGGGGATCTTGGTTACTACCAGCCTATTCAGAAGAGAAGAGAACAGTGCCCATTCCCCACTTTGTGAGTTTTTTCCATGGAAAATTGCCATCACTGAAGTATAGAATGTCTCTACATGGAAAACTTTAAATGTCTATGTGTCATCTCTACTGATGACTTCTGTTGGTGTTTGGCTCTCATAGAGAATGCTGGCTGTTTAATAATTTATTTTTGTACTGGGAATTGAATCCAGAGCCTTGTGCATGCTAAGCAAGTGTTCTACTGTGGAGGTACATCACCAGCCCTTAATGTTATTTTTTTATTTTATTTTGCGGTACTGGGGATTGAAATCAGTGGCATTCTACCTCCAAGCTATACCCCCTAGCCCTATTTTTTATTCTTTATTTGGAAATAGGGTCTCACTAAGTTGTGGAGGGCCTCACTAGGTAGCTGAGGCTGGCTGCGAACCAGGATCCTCCGGTCTCAGCCTCCCAAATGCTGGGATTACAAGTGTGCACCACCACACCTGGCTAATGTTATTATTTTTTAATAGGACAAAAAGGGAATCCTGTGTGTCATTCCCTTTCAAAATCATTTTATGACTCCTTATTTCCTACATAACAAACCCTGTGATCCTTATTTTAGTAGATAAAACCCACCATGAGCTAGTTCAATACTTCTCCAGTATTCTCTCTCACCTCGTCCCACTCCACCCCCAAGCACATGTCCATCCTTAAGATAGACAGATACACACACACACACACACACACACACACACACACACACAGAGAGAGAGAGAGAGAGAGAATCCCCCCAAACTCCAACAGTTCTAAACTAATTGTGTTTCCTTAGGTCCTCTTTTTTTTTTTTCTTGTTCACACTGAGCTTTCTTTGAGGTGCCCTTTAACCATTTCCCCAAGTTATTCTCATCATTGTTCTAACTATTCCTCAAAGCCAAGCTCAATCCTGAATGTTCCCCCAACCCTGCTCTGACCTCCCATCTCACTTTACTTTTCTAAGGGATTTGCCTTAGAGCTATCTGTATATACATCTGTGCTCCTGTGTCACTGTCTACTCCACTCTGTATCCCCCAAGCCCTGTCTGGGATTTTGCATGAAGTAGGAGCTCAGGAAATATTAACTGAAATAAAATGTCCACCATTCTCAAAAAGAAACCAGGAGGCAAGAAGCTGATGGAAATGGAGATTGTGCCACTTCTTATCCCTCCAGACCATTTTGACACTGACCTTGTCTACTCTGCCATGTAGGCTTTGATACCAGTGTCCCTTAGCTCAAACCAGGTGGCAGTGGAGATGCAGGTGGTAAGCTAGGTCTACCCAGCTCCTGGCAAAGCAATCACAATGTAGTAAGGCAATGAGGAGACACTGGAGCCAGCTCCAGATCTCAATGTGGACACTCTACCAAGCTTTCACCCTTTCCCCAATGTCCTTCCTGCTTTTTTCCCCCAATGCAGGCGGTATCTTCTTCAGGCAAGGTACTACCAGAGAATTCTGGGCAAGTTATCTAACACCTATGGCAGAAACTGCTAGTCACTTGGGCCACTAGCCATCTTTATTCCCTTGGAATCAGAAGACCTAGTTTTTAGTGGGGCAAATGGCCACTCAGAATAAAGGCTGCATTTCCCAACTTCCCTTGCAACCAGCTCTAGTTACGTGACTAAGTTTTGGCCAATGAGCTTTAAGTGAAAGTAGTGTGTGCAACTTCCAGGCAGTGTCCTCAAAAGAAGAGGGTGCACCCCTCCCTGCCCCTTCCTCTTTCTTGCTGGATGGAATGTGAGGTAGATGCCTGAAATGCAAGCAGCCATCCTGGACCATGAACCAGAAGCTAGAGGTGAGAGCATCAAGATAAAAAGGAGCTCAGGTCTTTACACTACATAACACCTTCTAAGCTTCAGGTTGTGTATTGCCAAACTTCTCTCTTATGAAAGAGAAATATACTTTCTGCATCCAAATCTAAATCAAACTGAGACTTTTCTGAGTCTTGATATCTTTCTATGAAATCACTGATGTCACAGAGTTGCTGTGAACATTAAAGGAGAAAGCTCTGTTAAAGTGCTCTTTAGAAATACTCTTAAGTTCTTAGCTTGATGCATAACATATGATCACTAAATATCTTCTGACTTTCTTCCTTTCCAGCTCAGGGCTGAGAGGTTTTGCTGTGATATTTACTAGCATGCCTTAACATGTATGTTCTCTTCAAAGTTCTTCTCCTGGTTGACTCTAAGACACAGCATCTGATGGAACTGAAATAGGAACCATGGTTACTCAAGGAGAGCTTGCTACGTGTCAGTCACTGCACAGTCCACTTTACATGGTAATCGTGCAATATGAGACAAGGGACAGCCTCATTTTACTGAAGGAGAACCTGAGGTTCAAGGACGTGAAATATGTGCTCAAGGTTACCCAGCTCATCAGCAGTGTGCTAGAATTGGAATTCAGGGCTGGCTGCTTCTGGAATCCAGGCTTTTAACCATGCTGCAGCAGCTGCCGAAATAGCAGAAGGCTAGGAAAGCAAAAAGATTTCCTTGGTATTTGCCCCATGTCCATCTCTACTATCCCCCAAACCAACATCAGGACCTTTTTTTAGTCCTCTTTCCACAGAGGCAGAAGTGTGTCTGGATTCACTACCCTCAGGTCCTTGAATTTTGTAAGAAGCATTGCAATAAAGTGCTTTTCATGGCTGGATCTGAAAATCTTCCCTCTTTCTGTGATTGAATCTATCAGGTAAATGCACCTGTGAGCCACGTAGGTTTGGTCTTAAGTAATTAGAAATTATTAGGATGGAAACATCAATGTCTAGACTCATAAATAATATTCATAAACTTTATTTTACAAGATATTACACTGAAGCTCTGACTAGGCACCAAGACTCACAGTATACTTGCAACCTCAATTATGGTACCAGTCTCCATGTGCTTTTCAAAGGAAACTTCAGAGAACCTGTTCCTATTCTCATATCTCTTCACCACTTAGAGAACTAAAAAGGGCCATGTGAGTGAGGAAAGAAGAAGGTCCCATGGGGAGGACTTCTGTGTAGAACACACACTGTGGGCCCACCCCTCTCCTCCCGCATCCTCATCCTTTGAAGAGTTTCTGTAACTGAGGACTGAGGTCAAGCCTAATTACTTTTCCTCTGGCTCAATCTACTCTTTCTTGCTCTCATTCTTTTTTTCCTTTGGCCATTTCACCAAATCATTCTAACCTGGGGGGTCCATGGGATGAGAGCTTCACCAACCACTAGCTTCAGAAGCTGAGCCAGGAGACTGCTGCAGTGGCAGGGCTGGCCAGCACCCCACATTTGTTAGCGTGAGGACTGGGTGGTGTTGTGGCAGTGGACTTTGTAAGGAAAGAGATTCTGTGTTGGGTCACCCTGGGTATTGTCCTCAGGGCCTCCTGGAGTGGCTGAGAGATCCCAGGAGCAAGAAGTTGGAGGCACATGCCTGGGGACAGAAGAAGAAATGCTACCCAACCCTCAAAATAGAGATGTCCCGACTTAGAGCTAACAATCCAGCCAAGGGCACTGCCTGGGGGGGAACCTGTGAATTACTTATGAATGCCCCCCCAACAGATCAGGAGCCAGATGACCAGCAGACCCTAAGAGGTGAAGCTAGTTATAATCCCAGTTGAAGCAAGACTTTTTCTCACCTCTTCCTTTTCCCCCACCCCATGCCAGGTTCTGAATCACCATCTAGTTCTCTGTAGCTAGCTTCCAGCTGGAAAGCTCACTAGAGAGACATCTTATCAGGTTCAGAGTTTTGAATGTTCTCTTGGGCTAGACATTCTAATTACTGGATTAAGTCAATATTCACTGCTTAAAAAGACTCCAGAATTGTCCTCTCCCTAAGAGTAAACAAAACATCTTGGAGCCTGCTAGAGTTCTTATCTAACAACAGGAAAGTCAACAATAGTACTTGTTTCTGTTTACTATCAACAATAGTAAACAGAAAATAAAGAAACATTGAGAGGCTACAATTAAATATGCATTTCTCATCTGTATATATGTGAAAATCCCAATATCAGTCTCAGTCCTCTGTATGGAAAGGGGGGAGATGAGGAGGCGGGGGGCACCCAGTGCTATGTGCATGTATGTCAATGTCAACATGATTTACATTATGATGTGAGACACTAATGCACCAATAAAAGCACATTAAAATATGCATTTCTCTTACCTTATGATCTGCCTGTGCAACACACTAGTGACTGTTGTTTGTATGTTAATGCTCACATAAATGTAGCCGCACTGCAATGAATTAGAAGGTCTCCAGGGCCATATCTGAAGGAGCTGCCCTGAGCTTGACTTGACATGGAGAATGCCCAAATCAGGAGACAAGGCAGGTCTTGTGGTAGGGGAGAGGACTCTATCCATTTCTCCATTGGACTAAGTTTCCTCCAGTCCACAAGGAGGTCTAGCAAGGAGCCTCCATAGCCACTGGCAGCTGGATCCAGGCTAGATCATATATATACCTGGGACAATAATCCTGAAGCCCCTGACACAGTAACTCTGAGAACAGTAGAGGTTATGACATAAGACCCATGGGGCATCAAAGCAATAGCTGTTCATCTCCAGTTCCTCCACTTCTTGCTGTCTCCCCATCCCAACTCTACATGACGTTCCTCCATGTGGCAAAGGATCTGCCACCACTAGGTAGACTCTGGTGCTCACAGAGGAATGCCAGAGTGAGCAACACAGGAGTGAGCAACCTGAAACAGAGTATTGTTTTAATTAGGTTAAAGCAGAAATAACCTAAGAGAAAAAAATATCCATGCCTGGAAGAAACTACAGAGCCTAGTGTCAGAGAATAGCATCATTATTCTGGAATCACCAGCCTCTAGTCATACAATGGCGATGCTGCTAACATATCTAGTCCTGGATTCTCATTTTATTTCAATAGCTACTCGAGGCCAATACCCCAAGACCCACATTATGGTCCAAGAGGATGGAGTTTGGGGGAGGAGGAAGGAATTCAAGTTATTCACAGTTTGAGCAATGAAGTTGCTGGGGTGGTGGGGAAGTGATACTAGAAATGCAGACTCTTTTGAGAAGGCAATATTATGATACAAAACAAGACACAATCAAGGTATCACATCCACAAGCATCTACTCTCTCAGTTCCTCTCTTTCTACAATAGTTTCTAAGTGACTACATCTATTCATCCAACACACATCTCCTGAATATCTACTGGGATAGGCATTGTAGGTTTTGGTATAAATAAGGTAAAGCTTCTTCCTCTAAGGAACTCATCGTGTAATGGGCAAGACAGTTAGGTGGGGAGAGGGTCTAAAGGAAAACGTAGCACTGTGGACTCCCCAGGAAGCAGACTGAGACAGACTGAGCTCAGACTGGTCCCAGCTGCCATTGAGAGCAACATGTGTGGAAGGGAGGAGAAGGAAGCAGGATGAGTAGAGATGTTAAGCATGATACAGGCCTTGAGAACTGCCTCAGAAACCTCACAGGGAGCTCTGGCTCCTCAGGGTTGTCCCACTTTAGGCCAGATAGCCTTTCCACTCTACACTAATCAATCATTGAGTGTGGGCCACCCAGACAGAGGACTTAGGCAGCTGGGGTAATCCCTGAGGAGCTGACAGTTAATGGCTATCTCCCGACAGCAACAAGTCCTTCAGTGAAGGGGGGTCTGGGTGGTTCATCCCAGGGCCCGTGTCACACAAAGTGGTCTGAGAACACGGAAGAGACCAGTAAACATGGGAAGAATCATGACGGCTTTATTTTTTGAGAAGAGACTTAGAGGACAAGAGTTGCCCAGATTGCAAAAGAAGGAAGTAAATTTGAGCTGTGGTACACATGCACTACTGTCCTGGTGGACCAGGGAAGGCATGTGGAGGTGAAACTGGGAAAATGTAGTTCTCTCCTCATCCCACTATGAAGACCTGACTGTCCCCTCTTCATCCTTTCTGTATGAAGCCAGGAATCAACAAAATGTTCCATAAACACTGGATGAACATAACTATGTAGATAAACAGTAGTAAGCTACTGTGACCAGAAAGAAATTAAGATGATTGGCTGGTGAGTAATTCAATAAGATTTTTAAACTAGCAAATATTTAGTTATTAATAAACACTATAATCTATGTAGCTGGCTACTTTACTTCCTTTTCAGGACAGAAGTCTGGCAGCTGCATTAGATGTGGAGGAAAGATTGAGTGCTTTAGACCAGACAGAGTCAGGATCCAGGCCGACTCAGCCACTCATTTTCTGCATGATCCAGGCTCAGACTTCACTTCTCTGAGATTTGTTTCTGTCATCTATAAAACAGAGCTGACATCTACTGCCAGGGTTGCGAGACTTTAATAAAATAGCATATATAAAATCGTGTATATAGTGGGTCCCTGGCATCCATTTGCCACCTTAGATGCCTCACTAGAGATGCAGGAAGTGACCTCAGCCTACTCTAACCCCACTGTTGTTCCCTGTCATTCTGTCTTGAAATACATCATTACCGCTAGAATAAGCCTGGGGACACTTTGTATATTCACAGTCTGCTCAGACAAAGTCATGAGCTGGTAATGAACAGAGACTGGGAAATAAGTGGCCTCATTCTTTCTCATCTTGCTAGATCTGGACTGGGGTTAAGAAGGTTGCTTAGTGACAGTATTAATTCATCAGCGGGAACAATAGGCCCAAGTTTCCCCCTTCCTATCAGAGAAGAAATGCCACCATTCCAATCAGAACTCTTGTTTCTAAGGGGAGATTTTATTTCGAGGTAAACTGGGGACATTCCTCTGATGGGAACTATCACTGGGATGAAAGAAGAGCTATGAAATGTGAGGCTGGGGGTGGGGTGGATGGGAAGCTGCAATTTGGGGCTCCTGCCCACTCTTTTTATGGAGCAGATTGTTCCGGAACAGAGGCAGGAAGACCAAAGAGGAGCTGCACAAATGGGCTACTGTTTTATGCTTGGCAGAGAGAGCACGTGATCCTTTTTTCTCTTAAGTCTAAGTTGTTGCCACCATGACGGGAACTGAGCTCCTGAACATCTCGGAGCAGAGAGTGAGAGAGATGAGTCAGAGCACCTCAAATTATGATGGCACCTGCAGTGATCTGTGAGTTAGGAATTTCTGGGCTATTCCCAGCGAACTGGCTTCCTAGAGCGATACAGTCCACTCTGCAGCCTGCAGCTTGGATTTCAACAGCTTCTGCTGGTTGGAAGCATTGAGCAGGGAAGCCCTGACCATCAGATTTTCCTTGAAAAGACCAAAAGAAATGAGCTGCGATATTTTAAGAAAATATGCTTTTTCTCAATAAATCACTTCAAATGCTTTTCAAGACGGAAAACAATGAAAGCAACAGGAGCTAGTCAGATCATCTGCTTGTTTTTAATTCATCTCACATGCAGACTTCCAATTAAGAGAACTCTTTTTGAGGTTACCAGAAGAAATAGACATTCAGTAGATTTCTAAGCAGAAAAACAGAAAACAAACAAAAAAACCCCTGATCAACCATAAAGCATTTGATTGTGCAATAAAATTCTACATTGGAGATAAAGGGAAAGCCACCGAGAGAGGTCCAGCATTCCTGGCAGTACCGCCTCTAGCAAGCCTGGGCATGGGCACCTGTCTCCTCCCATACAGGGACAGAATTTACACCATCCAGACTGATACCAGTCTTATCAAGCAGCACCAGGAGAGCTGAAACTGCCTAAAGTTAAAAGTCACTACTCGAGTCTTTTTTTTTTTTTTTTTAATAATTCCCAATAGTCAACTATGCTAAAACAAACAAAAAAAAAATTGGAAATCTGAGAAGTTTTTCTATTTGCCTTCTCCTAAGGGCCAGAAATCCAAAATGCATTCTTGAAGAATCCTTCTTGTCACCACAACAAATCCCAGGGAGACAAAGTGATGGGAGTCAAAGACCTGTACATCTCTCAGGCTCTCTGCCTAGACCGACATGCTCCACTAAAAAACTGAACCAGAACCGGAAATGAAGAGAGTGGTACGTCTCTCAGCCAGGAAGGAGGGCTCTTCTCTACAAACTGAGGACCGGGAGAGGGAATGCAAAGTGTGAGGAGTAATTACAGTTTGGTAATTTAGAGACCTAGGGTTTGCAATATTTGTAATATTACTAATGAATTGTCCAACCCCATTAGCACAGAGAACCCATAACAGTATTAATTTTCAGTGGTAGGACAGGAGAAATGTATGCTTCTAACTGTTCTGATTTTGCTCTTTTGGGTATAACAAATAGTCATGTTAACTAAATAATGATATAATAATAATAATAATAATAATAATAATAATAATAATAATAATTTTAAATGGATGTTTAATATAAGGAATGCAAAGAAACCCAGGAAAAGAAACAATGTTCAGGGAAAGTTCTCAGCTGTCCTTCATTCTGCCTTTCTACTTTTTGCGGTGATCCCTGCCCTCTGCTCACTTTTCCTTTTGCCCTTTGACTTGCAATTACTTAGGCTTTTACTTCCCCATACTTTAGATGTCATGAACATAGATCCAAAACTTTATCTGGTTTTGAATGTGGTCCCCTTTGAGTTCAGCTCCCCGTGCTAACTTCCTCCTATTGATATTTTTAGTTGAATTCCTGAGTGAGTTTGTCATTTTTAGCTAGATCATGTCAGGAGTTGCTGGACACAGCCTATATTTCACCCCAGGTCATTAGCACATCCTGTGGTTGGAGGATAGCTTTAGGAAGAGAGGGCAGAAGGATGAATCTGTGTTTCAAATATGACTTAGGGTGGTCCCTTTAGCAGAAGTGCCTGAAGGTATGCTTTTGGCTCTGGTTGACCAACACAGTCTCATTTTTTGGCAGTCTGCATTAGATAGACAAGCATGCTAGAAGAGTATTTCATTTTGTGTGAAGTCTATTTCACAGTCAAGAGAACAGACCTAGATGAACTTCAAAATGTGTTCAGTAGTCAGTGGATTTCAGATTTTTGTGAAGAACCAAATCTAATTGAGGTACTGGTTTGAGAGATCACACAGAAATTTATAGGCTAGCCAAGTATCTCAGTTTCTGACCCAGAAGTCCTGGTCCTTCAGGAAGGAATTCTCTATCTCTGTTTTGAATGCAAAGAAATTCAGATAAGTAAGAAGACCTCAGGGTCAAGGTTAAGAGAGAGGGATCTTTACAAAGCCCAGAGTGTGGCTGGAGGAGAGCTCCTCTTAGTCTCCCAGCATGCTGCTGTGCCAGAAAGCTGTGGGCCAGCTGAGAGGAGGGCTTGAGGCCCGCTGCACCTCTCCACTCCTCCTGCTCACAGACCCCTGTACCTTTACCAGATTACTACATCCGCTTCTGAAGGAAGGGAGGTTTGGCTCCGATAGTATGTTGCTTTTTTTTTTTTTGCGGTACTGGGGATTGAACTCAGGGGCGTTCTACCTCCGAGCTATACCCCCAGTCCTATTTTTTATTCTTTATTTTGAAACCGAGTCTCACTAAGTTGCGGAATGCCTCACTAGGTAGCTGAGGCTGGCCTCGAACCGGAATCCTCCGGTCTCAGCCTCCCGAATGCTAGGATTACAAGCGTGCGCCACCACGCCCAGCTATCATTTGGGTCTTTAATACTCTTACCGACTCCAGCCTGACCCAGGAAAGAGAATCTTAGAAGAGAAAAGAGAGAGAGAGAGAGAGAGAGAGAGAAAGAGAGAGAGAGAGAGAAAGAGAGAGAGAGAGAGAGAGAGAGAGAAAGAGAGAGAGAGAGGGATAGTTAAATTGTAAAGACCATCACCGTGTTGAGGGACTGAGAGTTTCTGAAGCCACAGTGACCATCCTGATGAGATGGAAACAGTGGTGTCAGACTCAAGCCAGCTTGAGGGAGAAGAGCGTTTCTTTGTGGGGGAAGCTGTTTACCAGAAGTTCCACTGCCCTGAAAGGCACTGAAGGGCCCATCATTTACAAATGGCCCCTACTTATTTTATTATTCTTTATTATTGGTTTTTTATATTTTAAATAATGATGGACAACTTTTAAAACCAGTTCTTTAAAATAAAAAAAAAAACATTGAAAATATTCATAGCCACACTAACCCAAGTGATACAACAAACCTGTGATTTAGCCAGGCGTGGTGGCGCATGCTACATTCCAGCATTTGGGAGGCTGAGACTGGAGGATCCAGGTTCGTGGCCAGCCTCAGCTACCTAGTGAGGCACTCTGCAACTTAGTGAGACCCTGTTTCAAAATAAAGAATAAAATAGGACTGGGGGTATAGCTCAGAGGTAGAATACCCCTGAGTTCAATCCCCAGTACCTCGGAAAAAAAAAAAAAAAAAAAAAACCTGTGATTTAGCCAGGATAGGAGTTACTAACCCCATCTACAATTGTGAAAACTGAGGTTAAGAGAAGATGGAGGACTTATATCTAGTAAACAGCAGAAATTTAATGGATTTGAATACTTATTTAAAATCCAGGGCTGCATAAACTATATTTTTATATCTCCATTTTATAGGGTGTTCAATAGCAAAATACGTAAATGGAAGTTAAAGGCAAAACTAAAAATAGTTTCATTAAAATGTAGAAGAAAGGATTACTTCATCGGCTGCTAACTTATCATTAAATGAGGCTAGAGAGAAAAAATGCATAAAGTACCTTCTTATCCCCTATGTTTTAGAACGTGAGACCTGCTATATAAAGGATTTATACGAGAATCATTTAAGGTTTTAAAATTAAACTTTTCCTTCTTGGCAAGATATAGCTTTTTATTTGGAGGAATTTTGAAAAGGAATTTTGTTTAAGACTTTATTAAGCTTCTTGGGTATATAATAGCATCTTATCCTAGCAGTAAATAAAATTTTATCTAGAAAAATACATAGCTTACTACATTTTGACATTTTTAAAGATTCATGTATTTTGAAACTGACTTAAAATACTCCTGATAAATTCAAGATAAGTCCAGATTTACACATCATTATTATAGAATAACTTTTTTTTTTTTTTTTTTTTTTTTTGTACTGTGGAATGAACCTAGGGACATTCTACCTCTAAGCTACAGCCCCAGCCTTATTTTTTTTTAACTGAAACAGAGTCTCACTAAGTTGTAGAGGGCCTTGCTAAATTGCTCTTGCTGCAATCCTCCTGTCTCAGTCTCCCGAGTACTGGGATTACAGGTGTGTGCCACCACACTCAGCTATAAAACAACTTTTAAAATCAGTTTTGTTCTTTGGTTGAAGAAATAGAAAGGTAAATAAATTTTCTTGTTCTCCTCTCTTTCTTATTAATAATCTCTGAGGGAACTCTGATACCAACTAGTTTAGTATAAAAATAGATAACAAATAGAGCACTTCCAGAACTGCTCACATGTCAGAGCTTGCAAGGTTTTCTTGCGGCCAGTGTTTGGTCATCCTCACATATGAGTGATTTCAGTTGCCCTCCAGCATGAGGCGGCACTAAGAAATCTCACACAATGCTAAGTAAAGTACACAAAATTCATACCAGGGATAACCAGCACTGCAATCTTGCTGTAAAAGAACATGTATTTTGCCAGAATCTTAGCGAACAAAAGAAAGTTTAGCAAAACAGCTCACATGACCCCAGCAAGAGCATCTTGAAAAGTTCATGACAATGTGCTGTCAGCAGAGTCCAAACCTGTAAAAATTAGGCCTCAAAAGGACTGGGGATATAGCTCAGAGGTAGAATCCCCCTGGGTTCAATCCCCAGTACAGAAAAAAAAAAAGTCACACTTGATTGTGTTTATCAGGGATACCATCATGGAAAATTTTGAAGTTTTAAAGGGCTTCCTTCCAATATAAATGATAAAATGCAGAAAGAGCCAAAACATAAATGAGGGGTGTCAAATTATAATCAGAAAAGATTTTGGCCAAGGGACTGAGAGTCATTTGCTTTCCAGATACCATTTTCTTGAAAGGGTTTTTAATGAAATGAAATACACAGAAAGGGTACATATTATTCTTGTACAACTTGGTGAATGTTTAAACAATACAGTTATGTAACCAAAACTCAGAACAAAAAAACCACCAGGGCCCAGAAGACCCTCTTCTACCTCCTCTCCCAAAGGATAATCCTAATCTTGATGCATTTTGCTCTTCCTGGATTTTATGTCCTAGGAATCGTATAGTGTGGACTCGTTGTGCCTGGCTTCTTTCATTTGGTATTATGAGGGTAACCTGTAGTGTACATTAACAGCAGACTGTTGGTTCTGATTGCTGCGGTGCACTCCATTCTGGTGAACATCCCTCTAGATTATTCATTCTATTACTGATGGTCATTCGGTTCATATGTTGTAAACCAAATTTTGTTGTCCAGGTTTAGAAACTTTTAAAGAAGCGATTGTGTATGTGGAAGAGACAACTAGGGGATTTTAATGTTGATAAAGAGAAAGAAAATGAAGGGTCATTTCACTTGCTCAGACCTCTAAATTTGTTCGGCTTTGTTCCCCTCCTCCCAGGGAGCATCAGGAAAAATTGCAAGTTATGTTTGTGGAGAGCAAAACTGCTACAAAGAGAATGAGATCTAGAGTTCAGGGAAATGAACTACATGAATGTCCACATTTGTGGTCTGCAAAGAGTAGACGTGGAAAGGTGCATGCATATGGAAACTTCCAGGAAGCTTCTGGTCACTCAGAAGTCCTCTGTGAATATCTCAGAGCAGCTAGGACACCTCACTCAGCCTCAGGTTGCTGGGACTTCAGCCTTTAGCTTTTCAACAAACATAGATAGCCAGCTATCTCTCACCCCCAGAACCTTCAAGAAAAAGTGAGATCCTGGCTGCATATTTGGTCCAACAAAGCTTACTCAGGCCCTGACAGATTATCTTCCTTGGATAAAACTATGGCCAAAACACACACACACACACACACACACACACACACACACACACACACACCTCTCTTTCATTTATTTATTTATTTATTTTTGATACTGGGGATTAAACTCAGAGGCATTCTACCTCCAAGCTATACCCCTAGCCTTATTTTTTTTTTTTAATTTTTATTCTGAAAGTGTCTCACTAGGTTAATGACTAACTGAGGCTGTCCTTGAACCTGTGATCCTCCTGTCTCAGCCTCCCAAGTACTGGGATTACAAGTGTGTGCCACCACACCTGGCTCTTTTTTCTTTTTAATTGGTGCATTGTAATTATGCATCATTATGAGGGTCAGAGTAATAGAGACATACATGCACACAGCAATTGGGGAGCCTTTGAGATTGGCATTGATAAATTTGTGTATGTACATCATGTCCATTGAAGTGTGTCTTTCATCAAGTCTTTCTATATATAGCTCATATTTTCCTCCCTTCTCTAAGAATGCAACAGCTACCCTGCTCTCAAGATCTGTTTTGAGGTTCTAAAATATTACTCACTAGGTTTCCAATAACTTGAAACAAAAGTAGCTTGCTTCCAGACAGACTGTGTTTATCTGGGTGCAATGGCTTAAAATATTTATTTTTTATATATTTTACAAGAAAACTTGATATTTTACTCTCTAATCACCAGTACATGAATTCAAAGTACCTCTGGGATCTAAAGAAAACAAAAGTGTTCATTTGAAGGAGGGAGGCTGAGAAAATAAAAGGAAGAGAAGTGTTTAGATTCATTGGTTTGGAAAGACTTTAAAAATATGTCAGTATTAAGGACTTGTTTATGTTTCATATCTTGGACATGATTTGAAGAAAATTATATGTATATCCTCAGTTTTTAAGCACCAGTTCATGTGGTATTGCTTATAAACACAAATGTATGAGATGGCTACAAACAGTTTTTAAAGAATTAAGGCTCTTAATTATATTTTTAATTTTTCCTGGCTCTCTTTGACTACATATTTTTTTTCACTTGGTTTTTTACAAACTTTGTAAGCACTCCAATCATGTGAGATCATGTGAGATTAGTAGTTTGCAGGACTTCTGTGAAAGAACATCTGGAAGATGAACTAATGACACCTCAGGATGAACAAGTACCCATGTGGTGGCTCATAAGCATCCTAGTCTCCTAACAAAGATAGTACAGAGGCTTAAAGAACAGTAAAGATAATCATAACTAACAGTTTTGGGATGTCACCATGGGTTCTTGTTCTTGACTAGTTTAGGAAAAAAAAAAAAGCCAGAACTATTGCAAACTTAAGCAAGGTTTTATTATTACAGGCAGAAGGAGGAGGCAGGGAGGGGGGGAGAGGGGGCAGAGCAAGGAAAGCACCATGTCAAAGAGATGTGATAGAGTATCTCAGAGATGAGACCCTACTCGCCTTTGAAAATGCAGTCTTTTTTTAATAGGAATCTGTTATCTTGTCCTTTCTGTCCTGTTAGCCAATCATCTTTCTTTCCCACCAAAAAGTAAGTCTGGCCCACTTTATTATCTTTTGCTGGGTTTTTTTGTTTGTTTGTTTGTTTTGTTTTGTTTTGTTTTTTGATGGCCCCTTTTATTTATTCTCATGAGGATAGGCTGTTCTCATGTTATGTTCTGGCATCACCAATCATGGGCCTGCATGGCCCTCATTGTTCTTTGTTCATTTTTACTAACTCCTCTTCAGAAAGTCTTGATATTTGTGTCTTTGTGAAAGTTTTAACATCTTTATCTCTTATGGTAGCTTGTCTGCTTAATAGTCCCTGTAGTTGGCAGCTTGTTTGGTATCATGGGAGTATGGCTTTCTAAAGAAGGCTTTAACTACTTTTGTATTAGTATTAATAATCAATACTGGGTTAATGCAGCCTGCTTTTTCATCTTTTATTTTTTAATTTTTTTTTTATGTGGCACTAGGGATTGATCCCAGAGGCATTCTACCTCCAAGCTACATCCCCAGCCCTATTTTATTTTTTATTTCGAAACAAGGTCTCTCTAGGTTGATGAAAGTCTCACTATTTGTCCTCGAACCTATGATCCTCCTATCTCAGCCTCCCAAAGTACTGGGATTACAAGTGTGTGCCACCACGCCTGGCTCTCATCTTTTAATTTGGTCTGAACTTTGTGAAGGTCCATAGAATTCTTTCCTTCTAAGTGCAGTTCTCAGCATTCAGTGTTCTTGTACCTTATCTTCCGGCAGGGCTAACAGCCAGCTTTTAGCTGACCAAGGTCAACCTTGGAGCTCTTGGCTAACAGTTTAAAGACAGAGAAAATGATTGTATTGTTCTGCGTAAGTATGAAAGCTTGTTCTTATTAGCAATTAATACTGCTCTTATTAGCAATCAATACTGGCTCAATCCCCATCAATAACTGCACTGTATGGACCCTGGAAAAAACAAAAGAAATAGTAAGCTCTCCTCCTTACCCATGACTATCAGTTCTTCAAGCTAACGCTATCTATGCTTTTAACTTAGGTGCCAGTCACTGGGTATCTGCACTGGCTAATGCATTGGAAAAATTAATATTCACAATGACTCTATAAGATAGGTAGATACTATTACCTACCAGGTAAGTAATCCTTATTGTAAAGATTTGTAAACTGAACTTAAAGAAGTTAGCTCATTGCCAAAGTGACAAGGTTGTGAGTGGCAGAAGAACTGAATCCAGCTCTGGCCTGAAGCCCGAGCCCTAACCTCTGCAATTTCTCACCTCTCTTGTACACACAAGCTTCCCATGAAGGCTGACACCAAGGCCAACTTAGCCTGAACACAGAGGTACCACCAGGGCCTGGAAAGCCGGAGGCTTAAATTACTAACTCTATAGGTGTGGACAACTTTGAATTTGCTAAAAGTAATGAAATGCAGCTCTCCAACAACATTGTGTTGGAGAACAATGGCAATGTTAAAATTTGGTTTAGTTTTTTTTTTTTTTTTTTTTTTTTTTTTAAGCAGGTGATATGAAGAAAATTCTACTTGGAGAACAAAACTATTATGTCTACTGAGTATCTACTCTGTGTTGCTATGTTCTAGAAGTAGAGAAGTTAACAATACATGGTCCCTGCATCAAAACGTATGAACATGTGATTATGGTATCTGTTACACTGGACAAGTGATAGTTGTGCCCTTGAATCTACACATACTATGAATACCTGCTTAATCGAGGTTTCTGACCCACAAAGGACCCTTCTTTTTCTACACTGCTAAAATGAGTTCTCTCCTACCATATGTGAGGTAGTCTCAAATAATACCACCACAGGACAGTATAAGAATGCAAATACTTGGTTCTTTTTTTTTTTTTTTAATTATTTTCCAAGTTTTCTGAGAAAACTGTCAAGTTAATTTTTCCCACCAAACTTTCACCACACTCATGTACTCTTTCCTCTCGTCTTCCTAGAAGAGAAGCCTTGTGTTAAAAATCAAGCTCAAAAAGTACAGATTTCATTTTAGGCATGATCCACACCCCATCCGCAGCGAAACAATTCTGGAAGAGGAGAACCAACACAGTAGAATTAGCCCTATAGAACACCTGACCCATTCTTTCTTTTTAAAATGAACTAACCAAGACTCCGAGGAGCTAAGGCTTGCCTACAGTCACAAAGGAATAAACAATAAATCTAAGACTTGGATACAGGTTGTTTTTCTTTTTCTAGCACTCTATAGTTCACACCAAATCCAAATTGTAGGAGCAGAGAATCCTCTGAAGTGAGTTCTGGTTCACTTTTCATGATGCTTAGAAAAGTAGATTGTCAGCAAAAGTTGGTTGAGTAAATATACATGAAGGAACTCCCAGCTTCTGCTCTACCCCTGTTTACCTCCTCACATCAGCCCAAACTCACTGCATGCTACCTTTCTTCCTGGACTAAACCATGCCAGTCTTGCCTGAGTAGCAACAATAGAGACAGCATTTCCAGAAAACATCTGGGCAGAGATGGAGACTACTCAGAATTATTTAGTCAGTGCATTTAGCGGGGTATGTTTTTGCTAGTTGACTCTTAGACATGCCACACAGAGGACAAAGAAACAATGTTTTAGTAGTAGAGGCTGGTGACAAATTTAGGGCCTGAAGGTATAGGGTAACTTGAAACACAGACTATTTTAAGTTGTTTTCTTGATAGTTTCCCTGGGGATTACACTTAACTTATAACAATCTAGTTTGAGTGAACAATTTAATTTCAATAGTTTACAAAAACTTGGCTCCTGTAGAGCTCCATTCCCTTCCTCCATCTTTGCACTATTAGCATATGAGTTACATCTTTATATATTGTATGCTCATCATCCATTCATAATTATTTTATGCAGTTGTCTTTTATGTCATATAGGAGAGAGTTATAAACAAAAAATATATTTATACATTTTTTTTGGAAGGCTGAGACAGGATTGCAGGTTCAAAGCCAGCCTCTGCAACTTAGTGAGATCCTGTTTCAAAATAAAGAATAAAATTTGGGCTGGTGGTATAACTCAGAGGTAAGATGCCCTGGGGCTCAATACCCAGTACCACAAAAAAAAAAAAAAAGAAAGAAAAATTCTAGGTCTTTACTGATGTCCCTCCACAGATTCTTCAATGCCATTTATTCTTTCCTTCATATAAGTGATTATTTTCTAAACATTGCAAAAACTAAAGCCCCA
Source organism: Graphiurus murinus (assembly GCA_004027655.1). Classification (NCBI taxonomy): domain Eukaryota; kingdom Metazoa; phylum Chordata; class Mammalia; order Rodentia; family Gliridae; genus Graphiurus; species Graphiurus murinus. The sequence goes on from PVLC010006469.1 coordinate 47,643, forward strand.
AATAGTTTGAATAGTTTGCTCTGTTTTCAAGAAGTGGGTTTTCTGAGATAAATGTTTGTTCTTATAAAACCACCCATGAAACAAGGCAATTAAAAGATGTACAAACAGATAAGCCGCAGAAAAAGATAAACGAATGCTGTCTACAACTTTCACAATTATTTAGTCTTTCTGCTCCTTTGCTTCAGCCTGGACCTGGCTAGCCTGTCCTGGTTAAATTTGGACTGTGTGTGTCATCTCCCCACACCCTCCATGTCTTCAGCAGCCCCCTTACTGTTGGCCATCTGTGTTGCATTAGTCAGCTTGGGAGGCCAGGACAAAGTACCACAGACTAGGTGACTTAAACAACAGAAATTTATTTTCTCATGGCTCTGGAGTCTAGAAGTCTGTGAGATCTTAAACCTCTGAGATCTCAAACCCCTGGTTTAGTTCCTCCTGGGGCCACTCTCTCTGGCTTCTAGATGGCTGTCTTCTAGCTGTGCCCTCACAAAGCTTTTCTTCTGTGTGCCCATGCTCCTGGTGACTTTCCTCTTATAAGGACACCTGTCCTATAGTACTATGGCCCACCCTTATGACCCCACGTTATCCCCTTAAAGGCCTATTTCCAAATACAGTCACATTGGGACTTAGAGGTTCAACATACAGATTTTGAAGGGGACACAATTCAGTTCACAACAAATATCTAATGCAATAAGTTCTCCATGGACACGTTCACTGATTATATGCATCCTCTTTTGCCGTTTGCCCTTTACATTTCTGCATCATCTTTACCTCTCTCAGAATGTCACCTCAACTAGGTGCCATGGCTTCTGGTGTCTTTTGAGAGCAGCATTCATGTGGAGCTGCCAGACAGGGAATCTTGACACCTGAGTTGAGATCCCCGCCCTGGTAATAAACAACTATAGGATCTTCAGCAAGTCAGTTAGCTCACTGGTTTTCTCCAACTTTTGCATTGTTGGGTGTGTTGGTTTAGTAAGCCATCAAAGGCTCACTGGTATATAAAAATAGTAGTAAAAGCAATATGAGTCTGAAAAATCTCTGAAGAAAATAAATTACTCATTGAGGATGTAATTTTTATTAATTTCTCAATATACAGTGACTGGAAAGCAAACAAGGTATTCTTTTATTCAATTTAAATTGAGGGCTTACTATGTGTCAGACATGGATGCTATTAAAATAGAGGTTTATCTGAATCCCTTAATGAAAAGCTTTCCTTAAGGACTTTTAACTTTTACCAAGCTTCCTATTTCTATTATTCTAATCTCTGAATAACTCAGTGTCCTTTGATAGTCTCTTTAATCAGTCACCTTGATACCCAATCTATATATATATATATATACTGTGGGGAGGGGGGCACTGGGGATGGAACCCAGGGATGGATGGATAGATAGATAGATAGATAGATAGATAGATAGATAGATAGATAGATAGATAGATAGATATGGAGGCGGAGAAGGAGAGAGAGAGAGAGAGAGAGAGAGAGAGAGAGAGAGAGAGAGAGAGAGAAATAGTAATGGCAAGGAACAAATGTACCAGAAATAAAAGCAACACCATCCCACCCCTAAATTCACAGCCTGGCTCTTGATAAGCCACCATCCTAGCTACTCCTGTCCCTTCTGGGTACACGCTGGCAACATTTACAAACTTTATTAAGTCAACATTACATGAATATAAAATTCTAGAACTCAAATTACTGTCCACTTAATTAGAAAATCTTTCAAGAATCAACATGCATTAATTCCTGGATTGAATTCATTAATTTCCTCATTTAAAAAGTTTAGTTTTTTAGCCAGTATGGTAGCACATACCTGGAATCTCAGTACTTGGGAGGCTAAAACAGGAGGATCGCAGGTTCGCAGCCAGCCTCGGAAACTTAGTGAGGCTCTCAGCAGCTTAGCAAGACCCTGTTTCCAAATAAAAAATATAACAGTGCTGGGGGTATAACCCAGAGGTAGAAGGCCCCTGAGTTCCATCCCTAGTACCATACACACACACACACACACACACACACACACACACACACACACACACACAGAGTTTGGATTTTTGAAATTCATATTGATAACAGTATCTCATGAGCAGTTTTATTTTGATTTTAGATTTTTTATTTCAAGATGTTTGTTGAAAGACTGTCACTAATCCATGAATTCTGTTCATATTATATTTTAGGCACTTCTATGTGCCTAGCGCCTGGCCCTGAGTATACATGTTGAATAAACTACATACATCCTTGCCTGTTTGCCTTTGTGGAGTTAGCAGTCTTGTTAGGGATGCAGGTAAGAAATGAGAAAACAAGCCAGGCATGGTAGCACACACATGTAATCCCAGTACTTGGGAGGCTGTGATAGGAGGATTGCAGGTTCCAGGACAGCCTCAGCAAGTAGTGAAACTCCCAGCAACCTAACAAGACATTGTTTCAAAATAAAAAGTAAAATATAGGTGGCAGCATAGCTGGGAGGTTGAATGCCCTGGGTTCCATCCCCAGTACCACACACACACATACAAAAAAAAAGTGAGAAAACAAATAAACCAACATATAATGACAGCTTGCGATACATGCTATTAAAGATGCAAATACTGTACAAGACAGAGAATAACAAGGAAGACCTTTGCATTGGGTGGTTAGGAAAGGCTTCCCTAAAGAAGAGACATTTAGACTGACATCAACCATGCAAAAAGGACCCAATCTCTTGATCTTTAATAAATTCTAGATAATTTGCTTAGCTTACAATATCCTGTGATCGTTATATTTTTCTACATTTTCATAAAATGATTTTTAGCAGGGTGTAGTGGTGCATGAGTATAATACCAGCTACTTCAGAGGCTAAGGCCAGGAGGATTGCAAATTCATGGCCAGCCTGGGCAATTTAGCAAGACCTTGTCTGAAAATAAAATTTAAAAAGGGATAGTGATGTAGCTCGGTTCTTGCTTAGTCTCTGCAAGGCCCTGGGTTAAGTCCGCAGTCAGAGAGGGAAACGATTTTTAGCTTTGTCCTAGAACTAATCTGAATTCACTGCACTTATAGTACATTGTTATAAAATAAGAATACTTACCAAGGAGTTGAGGCTCTGTTCTTTATATTCCTTTGACCATGTTCTTTGTCGTTCATTCAAGCTGGGTTGAGTGATAGCATTTGTAGTTGCATTTCCTAATGACACTGATCCTTCTGAGTAGTTCTAAGTACACAGACTCCTGTGAGCTTACACTGGTCCAATCCCGCTGGCCACACATCATAAGCCCTTTCTGTCATGCAGTTCATCTGGTTAGAACATGATATCTGGGGATTGCTGGGGGCCATTTAGCTTGACGCCTGGTGACAGGTCAGTTCTGGGACCATAGACCTCATTCAGCCCTGAGCAGCAACTTCACAGTTTTGTGCTATAGGTCCAATCAAGGCAGATATTTCACAACCTCACAGAGATTTTACAGGAAGGCACTTAGCAGTCACATTAAATGTTTCCTTCTGAAGTGGCTGTCCCCAGTCTTCTCAGAAGCAGGACAAAGGTTAGGCAGAAGCACGGGAGGCATGCAACCATCAATGGCTGGCCCTGAGCTCAGAGGGCTCCACTGAAAGCAAGGGTAACTTAACAGCTAGCTCCTCAAGGCTGTGTACTCCTGACCTGGACAGGGAAATCGCTGCAAATTCCAATGACCTAAAAAACAAATACAAGGGAACCTCCCAGAGTGAAGGGAATGTGCACTAATAAAGAGAAGGATGACAGATAGTCACAGCACAGGACTCATGAGTTCCTTGAGTTGGAACTCAAAACTATAGAATTTCAATTAACCAGAAATCTTAGGGGATCGAAAAGTCTGTGACTTCACTGTTCTATAGAGTAGCCACCAGTCATATGTGACTATTTAGAAATGGGAATGCAACTAGCCCAAATTAAGATATTCTATAAATATAACATTTTTAAGAGTTAGTACCAAAAAAATAGAGAGGGAGACCAGATGTAAAATATCTCATTAATTTTTATTCTAATTTTATATTTAAACAATAATGTTTGAAATATACTGGGTTAAGTAAATCGTGTACTCAAATTTAATTCCACCTGTTTCTTTTTGCATCTTAAAATGTGGCTACTAGAATATTTAAAATCACATATGTGAATCAAATTCTTTTTCTGTTGGACAGCACTGTTATTACAAACTGAGTTATATAACAAACTCCTTTGTTATTGCAAGACTTACTGAAAGTTTTTCTAAAATGTATTGTTCATCTTATGGTTTTAATGAACAAAGTCATTCAAGGAATAACTGATGTAATTTGGTCGACTTTGAGCAATTGTGTGAATGGTTCTACATTATCAAAGCTTTATTCTAAACATTTCTCAGTGGCCCCATTGACCTGAAGATGGTAAGAGTAATTATTTCACACTGAAAGACCGCCTTTGGAGAAGCCCCTGAGCTGTCACTCTCTGGGCCTGGAGGTTTCCTGGCTGAGATCTTAAGGATGTATTTCTTAAAAGTTGGTAGGAGAACACTGATTTTCCAGAAAGTCAGGCTTTTCTGTATCATTCAGTTTGGTCTCTTGATAATTCATCTTTTCACCTCACAAAGGCAGAGCTATCCCATAGATATATCATGGGTTGGGCCACAAACCTAGGAAGGGCAATGAAACAGGGTGGATCCACAGTACAAGAAGCCAAGATATTCTAAAGACCAACACCCTTATATAGAGAGGCTGTGGTGTTGGGAATGGCATGAGGAGTCCTCATAGAGATCTGATGGGAACTTGCCTTAGGCCATACCTCTATTGATGACTTCTCCACTTTTCATTACCTATAAATGGCCAATCTCAAGAAGGACCAGTTGAACTGTTCAAGTTCATTTCACACTCTAAAGGCAACTTACCAGTTTATAGGAAGAAATGAATTTCCAAGGACCAGAGAATGTTTGAATCAGAGAGTCACTTCACTCTTTCCTGAAAGAGACTACTTAGGAGAACAATCCATCAATATGAGGAGGTTGCTTGACAGGCAAAAGTGGCAGATAGGAATGGTAACCCAGCCATTCTGGAAAAAGATCGATGAGTACTCTATGGAAAGTCAGCCTATAAACTCATATCATTCAGTGGGTCAGAGAAGAGCCACTTCTACTGGTTAACTTAGAACAGTCAAGAAATACTCACTGAGTGTGTGCATGTCTAATCTAAGAGTTAGTGAGACAGAATGATTCCCAAGCCAGAGCAAGACTTGACGAGTACTGACTTATTTCATGGAGCAGTATGTTTTTTGCCCATGGACTCACAGAAAAAGAAGTTTAAGAAACAAACTTTGGCCATTTCCCCCATCTTAAGAGAATAAACGGTGTCCTAATTAGAGATAGCTATCTGAGAAAAACCTCCACAGGCCAATGAAGACACAGAGACCCCAGCAGTGGAGAAGGACACGTCCTGCTGTCAGAGCCTGGGTTATTCAGTCAGCATCCTCACTGCTGTGACCCAAAATACCTGATGACCACAACTTAGAGGAAGGAATATTTATTTGTTCACAGTTTGGGAGATTTCAGGGGTTTTAGTCCATGTTAGGCCTGGTAAAGTCTGTGGAGCTCAGGACATGGTGTGAGAAGCAGAGAGAACTAGAGCAGAAGGACTCTGCTCTCACATCAAGGAGGCTGGAAGAAGAGAAGGGAGAAGGGACATAGAAATAATCCCCAAGGCCACACACCCAGCATCCCTCCCCAGTAACCAAGCCCCTCCTCTAACATGGTTGCCTTGACTATAATGTGAGGTCTGGGGGACATAGTAAATTCAAACCATAACACTAGGTCACCCAGCATCTCAGTCCTAGAAATATGTTTCCTGCTTCTGATTCTAGAATCACTAAGCTAATCATTTGAAATCCTCTGAAGTTTTTCAACAGGAGAGACTGGGCCAGTGAGCTTGGTTTGATTATCTAGTTTGCCTAAGATTTATAGTTTTCCTTCATGGCACATTAATTTGATTTATGGTTGGAGAAAGTAGTTAAGCATGAAATTTATTCACATAATGAAGCACAAAAATGAATCATATTGCCTAATCTACAAAACTTACTTAAAGAGGCAAATTCACTAAGTCCAACCATTATATCCCAACTGCCAAGACTCCTCTGTGTTACTGAATTCCAGCATAACCTTCAGCAGCAAGCTCAAGTCATGTTCTAGACTGGCTAAGATGGCCAATATCAGGAAGCCCAGTGAGCTGACAGCAGCCCTACACTTTGGACAGCTATGTAGATTAGAGGTATACAAAGGGAGAGATACTGAGTCGAATTGTTATGCAAAGACAGATCCTAAATTTTTAAAAATCTTGATCATCAGCATTTTGACATATAAAATATAAAAGCGAGGCTGTGGTTTATCCATGCATGCCTTCAACTGGTATTTATTGAGCATCTGCTGTATTTCAAGACCTGTTCTAAGTGCTAGAGACCTATGTCAGTGAATAAAATACACAAAGATAACTGCTCTCAAGTAATTTACAGTTTAGGAGGGGCAGGGAAGAGGCCATAAGTCAACATAATTTTTAAAAAAAGATAAATATTGTTTAAGTTTTTTTAAGTAAAAATAGAAATAGAGCAGAGAAAGAAAAATTTGGAGTGCTTAACAGGCATTTTGCAAAACTAAAAAATTTAATGGAGTTCTGTCTGGTTTGTTTCCACTTTAAGTACAGGTACATGCTTCTTAAGAGCTAATTTGCAAAACCTGTAGACCAAGGAGAAAAGCTGAAAAGAGAAGTATTTGAGTAATATCTATTCTAAATAAAGACCATTTACTTGGGCCCTCATTATCTCATTAGGAGCTACTTAGAACCAATCCTCCACATTTTGCTTGCTAAACTATTGTGGAAGTACTCTGTCTTTGGGCTATTTACCAATTTTCACCCTGACAAATCAGCAAACTTCCCACCTTTCTCCCCTCCCTGTTCTTGAAAGTTCTTATAGGGAAGGAGAAAAGAAAGCCTCCTTTCAGCTGCCAGAAAAGTTCTTCAGTCACCTTGCATAGCAAAAGTCCCTTTGTTAAATGAAGATTGGAGTTCTGTGACTCCTAGTTCATCTCAGTCTTTAGATCTATGATTACTCACTAATAACATGGTGTTCCAGGCTATTCCCACACTCTGATTTTTTTTTCTAGTCCACACAAATCAGTACTTGGTGGGGTGGTTTGTGATGTAGGATTCTTCCTTCCTCACATTTCCCAGTTATCTACATGGGTGTTTTACTTTTTGAAACATTGCA